>OVBE01003368.1:0-27101 GCA_900406425.1 Iberis pinnata
TAATTCTTCTTTGCTCTTTTAGTATATGTCCAAGTTATCAGATCCAAGATTCCTCGGATATAATATTCTCGTTACTTTTAAGTTTAAACTTTAAAATAATTATTAAAGTTACCTCTGGTTTATTATAACAATTATAAGTTTTTATTGTATTTTTGCTCTTTTATTATTATTTCCGGAGTCTCTTCATCTTCTCTTTCACTGAATCAATTTCTTCTGTGTATGTGTAGGTCCATTCTTCAAATCCCAAATTCTTGTCTGATCTATAATAACAAGCAAAAGCTCACGATTCTGCTTTAGTTTTTATTATTTCGTTTTGATCAGTTTCTCTTGGAATCTAGGTCGAAAGGCTTCCGATGTTCGTATCTCTTTGCTAAATTTCGTTCCATGGAGAAGGTCATTCATCAAAGCTTCAAGCCTGCTGAAAGGTAATTCGATTTAGTTTCTTTTTATCTTAGATCGAATATCTTTATCCATTTGATTATACTGTTTCAATTCTAAAATCTCAAAATGTTTCTTCTTTAAATTGTGGTTTATTGATTGTTATGTATATGAGCTAAAACAGCTTTGCAAATGTAGAATTCACGCCTCAAGATACTCAAGAACAGTTTTGTAAAGGCATATTTGTTGTGTTATGAATTTGCTAACTTTAACCATAACTTCACTGTACTTGTTTGTGTAGTATAAACATGGATCAATCAGATGGGTCAAGTGGCAGAGATCATTCACCAGAGAACGGTGATGGAAGATCTTCAAGCCGGAGTAACAACAATGTCGCTTCTGAGAAGTCTGATGATGAATACTCTCATCCAAATACAAGTCCTTCTCGTAAGCGATTTTCTTCTTGCTGTGTCTGTTTCTTGATTGTATTATTCAATGGAGTTGTTTTGTTTGACAGATTCTTGGAATGATGATGAGGAATGTAGAAATTCAGATCAGGAAGATGAAAATTCATCTTCAAATAGTCAAGATGAGTGTGGAACAGAACAGGTCGATCAAGAGTCCAGCAAGAGACAGCGTACTGAGGACGAGGTCCCGGTTGAGAGGTCAGTCCCAGCTGCAGTGGATCACAGCTTCATCTTTAATTATCCAGCAACGGATGTCCCTATTGTAAATGATAAAGTAGCATGCGCCGAGCTGATGAGGCTTATTAAGCCAAGCAATGTAGCTGGTTCGGTCGATAAAGTGTCCACCAAGAGGCAACGTATCGAGAATTCTGTCCCAGCTGCAGCCAATACCAGCTTCACCTTCCGCTATCCAACAACAGATGTTCCTTTTGTGGATGACAAAGTAGCCTGTGCCGAGCTGATGAGACTTATTAGTGGAAGCAGTGAAGAGTTTCCTGCTGATGATGACCTCGAGGAGGCTGATGCTTATAAAGAGATTTTAGCCCGCTCCATGTTCCAGGTACGTTCATGTTGTCTAATTCCTCAAATTTTCATCCAGCTTTTGAGCTCTTCTTGTCGCAGCTTATGGGGGAGTCGAACCGCCTCATTGGTCTTTACAATCAGAAGTTGAAAACCGCCGAGAAATCAGTCTCCAATCTCAACAAGATGAAAGAGCTTGTCGTCTCTACCCGTGCTTCGCTAGAGATCGAGAAAGGAAAGGTGGCTGTCCTTGAAAACCGCAATAAAGAGCTCGAAACTCAGATTAAACAACTTCAGGTCGAGAAGGCTCAGTCGTATAAAACCCTGAATTCTGACATCGAAAAGCTTCAAGGAGAGAATACTCAGCTATATGAGACTTTGAAGTCTGAGATCGATAGACTTTGCAAGTCTCGAGAGGATTGGGCTAAGCGAGAACGGCTCAAGGCACAATATGAGATGGTCGAGAAATATAAGACCGAATTTGAGAAGATTCGACGTCATCTAGACGAAAAGAAGGCAGCTGATGAGACATTCCAGATGTTTTCTCAGATATCGGGACTTTTGGACTGTCTCGAGGGCTTGGCAGATGATGGGGTAGCTATCCCGGAAGAGACTATGGCTGCAGTGGTAGAGGACAAGGCCATTTGGAAGGCTAAGGTCGATGCGATGAACATCACCGAGCTTGCGGAGTATGACCTGACAGTTACGCCAGTTGGTGAAAAGAATGGATCCAACCTCTAGATCTATTTTATTTGGTACAATCTCTTCCTTTGTAGTTTTTTGAAATTAAGTGTATTCTTGTCTTTTTGACTTGAATCAAATTAGTAGTTAATGCTTAAGTAATTACTGATCCAATTTTGAACAAATAAAACTATCACATTTGTTGTGATGTAAGTATATATACATGTCTCCCATGATAAAATTGTTGTGGGGAGTCCGAGTATGAGCTGCCAAACTCTCAATCATCCATTTCTTTAAATATTTGATCACTAGCTGAATTTCAATTTTGATGGTAGATCGAAAGGTTTTTTTTGTTGAGTTTTAGTGTCTGTTCCTTAGATTTCTCATTGTATAGAGATATTTAATCAAATTTCCTTTTTAGCCAAAGCTAAGAGAGATCGATTTTCCTATCAGTAGAGAGAACTTTCCCGCATTCTTCTTTATTCTTAGGGGTGACAAAAATCTTTCTTAGTTGTAACCAACTTTCTACCTTGTGAA
The DNA here is from genome assembly GCA_900406425.1 of Iberis pinnata. Lineage (NCBI taxonomy): Eukaryota > Viridiplantae > Streptophyta > Magnoliopsida > Brassicales > Brassicaceae > Iberis > Iberis pinnata. Next base: position 2,583 of record OVBE01003368.1, read on the forward strand.
GTGGTCTTCTCGAGATTAAGAAGTGCATTGAGACTCACCTAGTTGAGAACCACAATTTGTGTTTCAAAATCATAATTGCCAAGTTTATGGAAGAAGCAGATGAAATTTCATAACTCTTGTTAAATTTCTGAATCATAACAACCTTAAACTCAAAGATGAAGAAGATGAAAGAAACTTCATATTAGCGTCAATGTTATGAATATATACAAAGACTAAAATATAAAACCAAATCAAATAATTAAACCGAAAGCTAAACCAATACTATAATACGCTCCCCTCAAGCATGAATATGTGGAATTCAAACATGATATAGACTTGATAAAGACATGTGCCTAAGAAAAGAAAGAAACAGACCAGGTTGCAATGGGTTAGTAAGGATATCAGCCAATTGATTTCCACTTGAAACATGGATAGTCTTGAGGAAACCATTCTTGGCATGATCACGAACCGTGTAACAATCTATCTTAACATGTTTTTTCCTCTCGTGGAAGACATGATTAGTAGCCAAGTGAATGACAGATTTGCTGTCACAGAACAGCTTGGCAGAACCAGTAATCTTGGCATGTAAATCAAAAAGTAATTGATTCAGCCAAACAGGTTCACAGGAAGATAGAGCAAGGCTTCTGTATTCTGCCTCAACAGAACTTCTACTCACAACCTGTTGCTTTTTGGATTTCCAGGAGATAAGTGATTTACCAAGGTACATACAGTGGCCTGAAATAGATCTGTGAGTGTCCTTACAAGTTGCCCAATCAGCATCTGCAAAGCCATTTAATCGAACTTATGAATCAGCATGAAACATTAAACCATGTCCCAGATTGCCCTTGATGTATCTAAGGACTTTATAAGCAGCTTGGAGATGAATATCAATGGGAGAAGAAATGAACTGACTAAGACAATTCACAACAAAGGTGATGTTAGACCATAAAGTGATTTTCTTAATCTGCACACTGCATGTGGAGGTAAGCTGACTGAATCAGATGGAGTGTAGCCTTGGGGCAGACTCATGTAAATCTCTTCTTCTAAATCACCATGTAAAAATGCATTGGTGACATCCATTTGTGTTAACTTCCCATCATAAATTGCAGCTAAACCAAGAAAAAGCTTGACACTTGTGAGTTTAGCCACTGGTGAGAAGGTATCAATATAGTCCACACATTCTTGTTGTGGGTAACCCTTAGCAACCAATCTAGCCTTATAGCGTTTTATGGTGCCATCAACATGATATTTAATTTTGAATACCCATTTACAACCAATTACATTCTTACCAGGAGGTAAAGACTCAATTGTCCAAGTGTCATTGTCCTCTAGAGCTTGTAATTTTATCTCACAAGCCTTCTTCCACTGATCAGAGAGCATAGCCTGTTTAAAAGAGGTTGCAACTGTGTCTAAAGAGAAGGAAAGCACATGAGACTGGTATAATGGAGTTAGTCTGTCATAAGAAATAACAGTAGATAAAGGATAAGGAGTAGTGTGTTTAAGTATCAAAGGAAAGGATGGAGTACCATCATTAGTCAATAAAGCACAATGATAATCGGATAAGTAACTGGGAGTTTTTAATTGTCGTCTAGGCCTGCCATGAGGAAGAGACACAACAACATAATCTATTTTACATTTCTTTGTGACTCATTTGTAGTACTAGAATCCAATTGATTTTCACTAGGCACAATATAACTATCAATTCTTTCTTGATTATGTAAACTATCAATAGGATAATAAATTGAAGGCAATGAAGTTTCAGAAATACTATCATGCATATCAGATTCACCTAAACCAACTAAACCAAAATTAGTATCAGCTAAACCACCTGAACCAGTACTAGTTAAACCAATTGAACCATTATCAGACATTAAGTGTAAAGGTGAAAATACTATCATGAAAAAAATCATAATTATATGTAGGTTCATTTGCTTGAGAGGGAAATTTTGTCTCATGAAAAACAATGTTCCTAGTAATTGAAACAGAACGGGACTCCAAATCCAACACTTTATAGCCTTTAAAACCATTTGGATGACCTAGAAAAAACAGCAAGTTTAGCTCTAAGTGTGAATTTATTTACATCCTTCATAAGAGTTGAAAATAACAAAGGGAATCAAATCTACGTAATGAATTATCATCTAGTACCTTACCAATTAATTTTTCAAAAGGAGATTTATTATTAAGCAAGTGAGATGGAATACTATTTATGAGAAAAACATATTTCAACACACAATCACTCTAATAAGGCAATGGAACATTAGATTGAAACATGAGTGATCTAGTTACATTCAATCAATGTTGATGCTTGCGTTCTACCACTAAATTTTGTTGAGGAGTGTATGCACAAGAAAAGTATTAAATCATGCCATGATCTTTGATTAACCTGGTAAAAGCTAGCTCATGTGCATTATCTGATCTAATTGCCTTAATAGATGTATTATACTGAGTTTTGACAAACTAAATGAATGTTGGAAAGATATCAATAACATCTCTTTTATTCTTTAACATGTAAACCCATGTAACCCGAGTACAATCATCCACTAAAGTGAAAAAATATTTATATCCTTCAGTTGATTCTATATGAAAAGGACCCCAAACATCCATGTGAACTAATTAAATCAAAAGGAGCTGAAGCAACATTATTATTAGATTAAAAAGAAAGACGCCTTTTTTAACTAATGGACAGATTGGACAATGAGACTTATCTATACTAGCATGATCTAAAGATAAAAGATGAGACATGGATTGAAGCTTAGTTGATGATTGATGACCCAAACGTTGATGCCACAATTGAGTATGAACTACTAAAAAAGCACATAACTTCTCTATAGGATCAAGAGCAGAAGGGGATGCATTCTCAAGAATGTATAAGTTTTGAAATAGTTTACCCCTCCCAATCATCCAATCCTGAGAAAAGTCCTGTATAAAGCAACCAAAAGAATAAAGTGAGCACCACAATTCAAAGAATTCACCAAACTACTAACACTAATCAAATTGAACCAAAAATCTAGTACATCTAGAACATTGTACAAAATCAGTTTAGCAGAAATAATGATTGGGTCGGTGTTAGTAATTGGGACTCTAGTGTCATTTGGTAGATAGATTGTAACATGAGATAATGGTATTTTATCCCTAAAAAATGACAAGTCTGAACAAACATGACTAGATGCTCTACTGTCAATTATCCAAGCATTAGATGGTAAACTTTGTTGTAAAGATATGAAACAATGTTCTTTGAATTCCATTGATCATTATTTTAACTAATGTTGGTAGATAAGGGTGTTATGTTACCAGAAGAAGACTAAGTTGCAATAAACCCTTTCTCGGAAATGGTAGAAGGACCACGAGAAGAAGTGGGAGCTAGTAGAGAAGTAGACATTTGTGCAATGTGAGAATTCTTGTTGAACTGTGAAATAAGTTGTTGAACCTGTTTTGGAGTGAAATTTTAAATTTTCAAATCACTAATTCCATTATGAACAGGAAGACTTTGAGTTGAAAAGTCATTAGTGTTGGTGTAAACATTGGCAATATTTGCAGCCTGAACATTCGATCCTTGTGGTCTTATCTGGTTCTAATTGAACTTGTAACCAAGTGGATAGCCGTGTACCTTGAAGCATTTTTAAATGGTATGTCCAACTTTACCATAATGCGTACATATTGGCTTAGGTAACACCTTGGGATTCTGATATGCAGCAAATGCAGAATTATCAACCACATTTTCCACCAAAGTAGAAGTTTGAAAAGCAACAGTACTAGCCAATGGTTTAATCAATCTTTGTCTCTCGTCTTGAGATACTATGTTAAAATCTTCCTCAATAGATGGAATTGGTTTGAGCATTAAAATATGACGTCTAGTACTCTCAAAAGACTCATTTAAGCCCATGAGGAACTTAGGGAATGATTGGAAGAGACTTTTAGAACTTTTGGCTGTGAACTTTTGATATTAGGAAAAGCTGTAGAAATTTTTTATCTTAATATAGTAGGCTGTGAGTCTTAAAAAAAATAAAAGTCATGGATTGTTGGCTTTTAAAAAGTAATTGAAACGTAGAGTAAAAAAAAAAATTTGGATTGTAAGAAATTTAAGGGGCTTTGAGAGATTTTAGGAGAGTTAAAGCATGATTGACATTATTTTAACTATAAAGACTTTAAATTATTTTTTTTTTAACATCCTAAAAAGCCTCTTCATCCTACTCACCAATCACCTCCTTAGTTACTCGACTACGTTACTGCAATAACTCTCATTTGGCTGCTGTATCACATTCACAGTAACCACAAGTGGAGATAAGAATCTCTAGATAATTTATATTCTTCCCACAAGGTAATCAATTCATTGTAGTAAGTTGAGGCATCTAAAGAATCTTGCTCAATCTTACTCAATTTTTGTTCTAAATCATAGATTCTAGGTGCTTCATCCTGCTTAAATCTAGCTAACAAATTTTTTCTGATACCTTCCTCTGTGGAGATGAAGAGAAAACTCTGGCCAATTTTCTTTGAAACCAAATTCATGAGCCAGGTTGCTACGATGTCATTACAGCGTGACCATGCGCCATAATATTGATGGCCTGAAGCTGGTTTAATGATCGTCCCATCAATAAATCCCAACTTGTTGCGCACATTTAACGCCATACGGACTGACCTTCTCCAAGAATAAAAATTAGAAGCAGTAGTCAAGCAATCTGAAACAAGGACTAAACCAGGGTAATCATTATTACGTAGATAGTATGGATTATCATACAAATCCAACTGATTTTGATTTACAGGATTTGGGTCAACTTCTAGATTTTCAATATTCGGAGCTTCCATTCTTCAAGAAAATGAGGAAAACTCAAATAAAAGTCAGCGATATAACAAAATCGGTAACACTAAGGTCAATTGAAGGAAAGAATCAAAATCAAAAGAGAAAAGCAAAAAAGTAGAGCGCAATGAAGATCCTGAAGAATTAGAAAAATCGCAAAAAAACGAAGATCAGAATTAGAGCAGCTCATGATTGTTCCTGAATCAGAGAAGAATCGCAGAATGTAGAAGATGAAAGCTCTTACATCGTGTTAAATTTCTGGATCATAACAACTTTGAGCTCAAAGATGAAAGAAACTTCATATTAGCTAAACTTGAAATGTACAAAGTCAATGTTATGAATATATACAACATCTAAAATGTAAAACCAAATCCAATCATTAAATCGAAAACTAAACCAACTAAACCAATACTCTAATAACTTTCAATCAATCGATGTTTACCATGTAGTATTATTCTTTTAAGAATTAAGCATTTTGTGGGCTCTTATCTCATAAATCTTGTTATATCTCCAAAGCTCAAATTAGAAGACAATTTGTATTCAGATTTGTCCATTACTTTAGGTGTAAGGACATCTCCAAAGAGACACTTCAAATTTGAAGTGTCATGTGTTTTCCTCCAAAGGCAACACTTCAAATTTGAAGTGTCAAAATTGTGTATTTTGCAATATGGTCCATATTTTTGTTCACAATTAATTAACATCATATAATTTTATAAATAAATATAAAACATCTATCATTTAATTATAACATGCAATATTTATTATTAAAACATACAATATAATATAAATTACATAATTATTAGAAAATATACCAATAACATCATAAAAAATTCAAATATCAAATTATTAATTAGCATTATTCCCATAATGCTCCCATATATGCTCGATCAATGCGTTTCGAGTGATAGATGACTATCTTTATTTTTTATCACCAAATTACGAGATAGAAATTGATGAAATTGAGCATGTTCATTATGTAATCTTTTTATTGCTCTCTTTTGTATTAAATTTCCTTTGATGTTTTTTTAAAAAAAATATTAATGGTATGTGATATTTCTCATGATGTAATATTATAATTTTAATTTATATGTTTTTAAATATAAGATGCATAAATTAGTGTACATTTAAAATAAATCTTAAAAGTGTTGGTACCAAAATAATTAATATACAATCTTTTTGCTTTTTCCATCTATATGTTGTTTAAAAAATTGACTAAATATACAAACAAATATCAAATGTAAATGGAGAATAAAAAAATATACTTACAATATCGAATTCGTAATTTGGTGATAAAAAATAAAGAAACTCATTTATCATTTCAAAATGCATTGATCTTAACATATATGGGAGCATTATGAGAATAATGCTAATAAATAATTTAATATTTTAATTTTCTTTATGATGTTATTTGTATCTTTTCAAATAATTATGTAAATTATATCATAATGTAATGTCTTATTAATATTTATTGAATGTTATAATTAAATGATAGATGTTTTATATTTATTTATAAAAGTGTATGATGTTAATTAATTGTGAACAAAAATATGGACACACTTCAAATTTGAAGTGTCATGTGTTTTTTTCCAAAGGCAACACTTCAAATTTGAAGTGTCAAAAATGTGTATTTTGCAATATGGTCATATTTTTGTTCACAATTAATCAACATCATACAGTTTTATAAATAAATATAAAACATTCATCATTTAATTATAACATGCAATATTTATTAATAAAACATTACATTATAATATAAATTACATAATTATTAGAAAACATACCAATAACATCATACAAAAATATCAAATTATTAATTAGCATTATTTCCATAATGCTCTCATATATGCTCGATCAATGCATTTCGAAGTGATAGACGACTCTCTTTATTTTTTATCACCAAATTACGAGATATAAATTGTTGAAATCGAGCATGTTCATTTGTTGCCAATTCTACAGTTGACTCGGGTGCTAATCTTGTATCTTGTATGGGTGCATTGATATCACGTTCATCATCTATTATCATGTTATGCATTATAATGCAAGTTGTCATTATATCATGCAACACTTCTTTCTTCCAGTAACGTGACGTCATGTTATAACTGCAAACTTGGATTGTAGAACTCCAAAGGCACGTTCAACATCTTTACGACATGCTTCTTGTCTTGCCGCAAACAATTTTTTCTTTGGACCTTGTGGATTACTTATAGTTTGAACAATAGTTGACCATTTCGGATAAATGCCATCAACTAAATAATAACTCATTGTATACTCTTTTCCCTGAATAATGTAATTAGCTGGAGGAACAGTACCTTGAGCAAGCTTTGAAAATAAATTCGATGACTTCAAAACATTAATGTCGTTGTTGTTCCCCTAGCATACCAAAATAAGCATGCAATATCCACATGTTGTAATAACCAATCGGTTGGGATGTTATGGGGAAGAATAGAAAATAGTTACAATGAAAAAAGAATGGGACTTTGGAAGCTAGAAGTTGGAGATCGTTACAAAGTAGGATGGCTATTATAACTTTTGTCGTGATAAATTTGAAGAATTACATAGTTCAAGTGAAAATATGCATTCAAGTGGTGCATCCGAATTTGATATTGTAAGTATTATTTTTATTCTCCATTTACATTTGATATTTTTGTATATTTAACCAATTTTAAAAACAAAATATAGATGGAAAAAGGAAAAAAGTTGTTGGTGCAAGAACCAAAACTTAAAAAATGTTTTAAATTTGATAATGTGTGGAATTTGATAAGGATATACCAAAGTTTACCAACAATGTCAAAGTAAGCATTTCGGATATGCCTAATACTAGAAGCAATGATATTGCTAACTCTCCAACATCGCAATCTACGAGATTATCTTCAACTCCAAGATCAAATTCATCACAACGTCCGATTGGATCGAAGAACACAAAACTCAAAAGAGAGATCCTTGTCGGGTGTTGAAACTTTGGTCTCATCAAATGATTTTTTTTTATTTTTTAAAAGAATGCAACAATTAGGAACAAGAATTATGAATTAACTCAATTATGTTTGCAAAAAAAATTAGCGTTAAGAGAAATGGAAGCGGAAAATAAAATATTGTTAACAAATTTATAACCTATCAGTGATAGTAATACTCGTGAGTTTATTCGATCTGAGCAAGCAATGATCATACAAAAAAGAAATCAAGAGAAACTTCAAGCTTCGGCTACACCAACCTTTTTCTGACAATTCATTGATAATCTTGGAGATAGTGGATCAAATTTAGGTGGGTATTAATTAGTTTGTAGTGATACTTTTATTTGGGTAAAATTTATGTGTTATGTAATTTTTTTTATTGCTCTCTTTTGTATTAAATTTTCTTTGATGTTTTTTTTTTAAAAATAATATTAATGGTATGTGATATTTCTCATATTATAATTTTAATTTATATGTTTCTAAATATAAGATGCATAAATTAGTATACATTTAAAATAAATTATAAAAATGTTGGCACCAAAATAATTAATATACAACTTAAAAGTATTAAATAAATAAATCTAAGGGCTAAAATACAATAAAAAGGTGACACTTCAAATTTGAAGTGTGAGAAGGTAGACACTTCATATTTAAAGTAACACTTTAAAATTTAAAGTTTTGAAATGTCCCTTTGGAAGACAAAAAAAACTTCAAATTTAAAGTTTTGAAAAGTTTTAAGAAAGTAACCCTTCAAATTTAAAGTTTTGAAATATCCCTTTGGAAAACAAAAAACTTCAAATTTAAAGTTTTAGAATGTCTTTTGGAAATACCTAAAAGGAGAAAGACTTACTTTGGGGAAGCTCCGCTCTATCATCCGTCTTGTTAACAAAATCTCCTTTATTTTAACAAAAATGTCTTTATTTTTTTTTATTTTTTTAAAATGCTTTTTATTTCAAGAGTACATGTCGATGTAGCCAAATCTTAAAAATTGTACATGGAAAGTGCTAAATCCAAAATAATTTGATTGGAAAATTCCCTTTTCAATTGTGGGTTTCACGGTTAGCTCTTGACACGTCATTCATATAACGTATATATCTAATTGGAACTTTGGAAGGTTTATGCGCAGAGTCCAATTACTTATTTTATTAATTTCCCCAATTTAATTGATACGTTTCTTCTGCGTAGGTCCCCGCGAAGTTTCCATTCTTCAGATCACAGATTTTCATCCGAATCATAACCAAAACCCCCCAATTTTTCTCTTCGAATCTAGCTCGATCACCTTTCGATTTTCGAATCTCTTTGAGAAATCTTGTTCCATGAAGAAGGTGCTTCATAGAGGCTTTAAGCCTGCTAAATGGTAATTCGATTCGGATTTTCATATGTTTTCTCCTCTGCTTTAGATTATTTTATGATTTGGTAAACGTCTGATGATTATACTATTTCATTCATTGTTCGTTCGGTTTATGATGATGGTTTATTGATTTTTATTATATGCAGCAAAACAGCTTTGCAAATGGCGAATTCACGCCTAAAGATACTCAAGAACAAGAAAGAGATTCAGATTAAACAGCTGAGGAGAGAGTTAGCTCAATTGCTCGAATCTGGACAAACCCCTACTGCTCGAATTCGTGTAAACAATTCTGTCAAAAGAATTTATCAATTTTGGAATGTGGAATGTGGAAGTTTCATTCTCTTATGTTATAATGTGACTATATCTCTTAGGTAGAACATGTGGTGAGGGAAGAGAAGACTGTGGCTGCTTATGAGCTCATTGGAATATACTGCGAGCTTCTGGTTGTTCGTTTAGGTGTTCTCGAATCACAGAAGTAAGATGAAGTTTGCATTTTCTTTTTCTTTTTTAAATCTTTGGTGAACATTTGACACTTTTGGTTGCTTCTTCGTGTGTAATGTGTATTTGATCATTGTGATATTATTTCAGAAACTGCCCCATTGATCTCAAAGAAGCCGTCACAAGTGTCTTATTTGCTTCCCAGAGGTTATCAGATGTACCAGAGCTCTCAGAAATCGTTAAGCAATTCACGAATAAGTACGGGAAAGATTTTGCTACATCTGCTATTGAGTTGCGTCCAGACTCTGGTGTGAGCCGTCTGGTAAGTGTTTATGTCTCTTCGTGTGGAAAGAGAATAAGGATCTTTAATGGTGAATTTTGTATTAAGAACCCTTCTTGAATGTTTTTTTTTAATCTTTATAGCTGGTGGAAAAATTGTCGGCCAAAGCTCCAGATGGCCCAACAAAGGTCAAAATTTTGATGGAAATTGCTGCAGAGCACAATGTCGTTTGGGAGGCAAAATCTTTTGTTGAGCCAGATTCAAGAGACAATGAGCAGTTGGTAAGTAATAACATTTATCATAGTAAATGCATAATTGTTGTGTTAACCGTAGCTGCACTCTACTTGTTTTTCTAGAGTGGAGCTGGAGCAAGCTCCTTACAGTCAGCTAGTAATATAAACATGGATTCCTCTAGAATCTCAAACCAGGAACAACCTCTAAACGTCCAAGCTCCAGCTACTGTCAGTGTTCAGCATGGATCAAGTGAAAGACATCATTCCCCAGAGAACTATTATACAAGCGATGGAAGATCTTCAAGCCGTACTAACAATGCCACTTCTGGGAAGGCTGATGACTACCATCATCCAAATGCCAGACCTTCTCGTAAGTGGTTTTCTTATGCTTTTTAAGTTTTTTTCGTTTCTTGATTGAATAATTCAACGTGGTTGTTTCGTTTGACAGGGTCTAGAATTGATGAAGGGGAATGTAGAAATCCAAATCATGGTGATGACAGTTCATCTTCAAGAAGTAAGCATAAGTGGGAAACAGAATTTGTTGATTCTACAGATGCTGCACGTGCGGCTGCTGAAGCCGCTGAAAGAGCAAGTTTTGCTGCTAGAGCTGCTGCTGAACTTTCTAGCAAAGAAAGGATGACAAGGCAGGATTCAACAGAATCGCATATATCCCCTGCATCTGTTAATTTCAGAAACGAGCCATCTCACAGAAGTAACAGATCGAATGTGAATAACAAAAGTTTTTCTGAAGATCAATTTTCTCCAAGAAAAGATGATAGCATGAAGCATGAAGATATGGACAGAACCCGACAAGAAAGATATTGTAAGGCAAAGGAAACCGAGAATCCTCCTGCAGTTCAGCCATCAGAAAGACATTCCATGGAGAACTTGAGAAAGAATGATTCTTTTGGTAAATCAGGTATAGAGAGGCAGTCAAGCGAGGATGAGAGTGATTTAAATGTTGGACCTGTTGGTTACTCAGAAGATGCTCACCTCAGGAAGCAGTTAAGCCGGGCTTCATCGAATTCACATTCCAGCAACTATTATGAGGAGAATGTCATTGGCTCCGATTATGTGAAGTCACCTAGTGGCTTGGAAGAAAACATTTTTGCCACATATGATGATCACCAATCGGAGAGCAGCTTAAAAGATATAGACACTCATGATTATGGAGCTGCTGTTGCTGATACTTATGATGATTATAGTTCATTTTTCAACAAACCTAATTTCGATACTGAAGTTGATAATTGTCAAGATGAAACTGATCATGGAATTGGATTTTCATTGCTTGGTAGCAAAACATCTGCTACAGCAGCTTCCTGGAGCTTCAAAGGAGACCGTAGTAAGTCTCATGAAGAACACAGCAGCTCAAGCTCACAGATCTTTCAAGAGAACCCAAGTCCCCCATTATTTGATGAAGTCTCCACAGGTCCTTCGGCTTCTTACGATGAGCCAGATCCATATGCGAAGTTTGACAATTATGGTCCAAATTCAGAAAGTGACGATGATCAGCCGCGACACAGAAGTAAAGTTTCTGGAGGTGTGGATGAAAGGGTGAATCTGACATCTGATCGATCTCAAAAGTTTGAAGTCTATGATCCTGTGGGACACGAATTTTTCCCTTTAGACACAGAACACAAAGATGATTCAAAAACACGGGAAGAATCAGAACTGGAGGCAGAGGCTCAGACAGGTCTGAAGTTTGGACCTTTGCTTGGTGGATTTAGGAACAAAAAGACAATCCCACCTTACAGACTGAGTTCAGCAACAAACGCGGTATCGTCCAAGTCCGAAAAAGAGTACAGTCAAACCAATGATGCTGGTCAGTCTAGACCAGATCTTTACAGTAATAAAGCAAGCATCAACGAAAAGAGACCAAGCTTTACCCCTACCCATCCATCTTCTAGTGATGAAGACGACTCAGACATACAACTCTCAAGAAGAACAGAAACAAAAACTCGATCGTCCTATCATCATTCTAGTGTCAGCCATGAAGACTCAGAGGGAGATCTCCGGACTCAAGCTTCCATAAAATGTCAAGAGAGGACTCATAAGCCAATAACCGAAATGAGAGATCACAAGAGAACAAACTCAAAGACCCCATCTTCAATGTCCTATGATGATGAGGAAGAAGTCGAAAGAGATGATCCAAACGACAACAATTCCAAGCCAGGTAAAACAACCGGGGTCTCTCGAAGGACAAAGGGCCAGACAAAATCTCTTGAAAAGCATTCATTCCCCGTGACAACAACGAAAACCGAAAAAGAGTCTCATGACCAGCAATCTCCAAAGCAGAAGGTAGTAGTTCCTCAAACTGTAACATCACCAGATCCAGAAACCCCATCAAGGGAGAGAGCTAGTCATGTTCATCCCAACCTCCCAGATTATGATGATATTTTTGCAAGTTTCAAGGCTCGTCGTGCTCCTAATCACCGCTGAATCTACCACTTACCCACCGTCTGTTGATATATTTGTTGATTGTCACAGAGATATGTTCCACCTATTCTTTACTCTGATTGAATTTGATGTTCTTACACAATATACATATTGATGCAGTGATGTGATTCTGCTTGCTCTTGATTTGTTATTTTGTTTCTGGTATGCATTAACTGAATATGTAAAACCTAAAGATTTTATAATCATGGCAACTTTGTGACAACAGAAATAAAGTTTGTTCTATAATTGACATTTTGGTCAAAGTACATTGCAAGAAACAAACAAACAATGTTGAAAAAGCTCAGAAAAAAAAGTCACTGAAACTCTTTGGGATATTCAATAATCTAACAAAATTTCAATAGAAGAAACCAAGAACTTGACCACCAACATTCCTTTTGATAGCTTCTTCATGATCCAAAATACCATCAGGAGTTGTAAGTACAACATAGCCCCACTGTATATATGACAAGGTTTAAGTCATGGCTAATACTATAAGTACTTAAGACATTCAGATTCATTTGATAAGACGAACCTGGCGTGTTGGAAGTGTGCGTTCTGTGTACTGCTCAATCTCTTTGGCCTTGACGTCTTGTCGGTAAGTGAGAGCTTTGCAATCATTAACCCTCCCTTGTAAATCAACTGTTATTCTTCCAACTCTGTGTGGATCATACACTTCAAAGTTCTTAATGTAACCTGTTCATATAAAACATACATTAGAATCACCTTTCTCCAATTAACAATGGATCAAGGTGAGAATTGTCCCATAATATTCAAAAACAGAAACTTTAGACTCATCTACAACTTCAGTATTAACCCAAGAACAAAGCTAATAACTAAGTGTCTACGAAATGATAAATCTAAATAATTAGATGAGGAAATTAGAGAAGACCCAATTTGGAGCAGAAGCAAAAATCGAACCATAGACTTGGAAAGCAGCACCTTTCTCCAAAAACAGAAACTTGCAACTTCAATTTTAACCCAAGAACAAAAGCTTATCTTTAGAAGATGTTACCATGAAGAGATCAACGAATTGATAAATCTAACAATTTGGAGGAGAAGAAAGAATCATAACCTTTTTGCTTCATGATTTTAAGGAAGGAAGACATTACAGTAGAGACTGGTTTCAACTCCACAGAAGCTTTCCCTCGCTTCTCTGCATTCACAATCGTTCTCAACGCATCGTTCAATATTCTCCTCCCCATCTCTTTCTCACAGATCGAACTTGTTCCCAATTTCTAATAGAATCAAATCAAAGGAACTGAGCAAATGGGTTTTCTACATTGTGGGATTATCGATATTTTTAAATCTCTTTAGGGGTACTTTAGACTTTATACATTAGTTAGGGTTTTGTCTTTTGGGATTTCATATATAAATAGCTCCATCGTCATTTTCATCAATCTCCGGCGCAACCTCCGAATCTCACTCTCAGTTTCTCTGCAAATTAACGGTGAGCTTAGATCCTCTCTCGATTTTTCTCATTTTTCTCTTTGACTACTTAGTATCAGTGGCTCTGATTTTGATAGATCTTCTGATTCGGAATTGATGTTTGGTGTGATTTAGGGTTAGGAAATGGCGACAGTACCAGGACAATTGATTTGGGAGATCGTAAAGACAAACAACTGTTTCTTGGTGAAACAGTTCGGAAGAGGAAACTCTAAGGTCCAATTTAGCAAAGAGAGCAACAATCTCTGTAACCTTAACTCCTACAAGCACTCTGGTAAATTTACAACCTTTTTTCTTTTGTTTTCTTCTGAACAAAATGATATCATTGATCGCGGGTTTTAAGTGGGGAATGTGATTACTTCATATCTCTGTTGATTGACTTAGTATTTTGAAATGTTATTTATGATTTTGTGTATTGATCTTGGATATTAGATGGTTGTTGTTCAAATTGGATGCCTGAGTTGGGTTTCAATGCGAGTTGAATTGATAGAGAAACTTGGATTTCTCTTAACTTAGTAATGAAATTAGCCCTCTAAAATCTATGTGTCTCTGATTCTACTCTAGAATATAATATTGTTGATCTTACTATCAATAGAAAAGTGTTAACTAGAAATGTAGATACTTTATGGAATTTATTGAGTTGATCTTTAAAATTTTAGTAATAGATTTGAGTTTGGATTCTTGAATACGAAATTGGCAACAGATAGGCTAGCATTTAATTATTTGAATGTGGTGGCTTTCAGGTCTTGCAAACAAAAAGACAGTGACCATCCAGCCAGCTAACAAGGAGCAAGCTGTTGTGCTTGCTACCACCAAGACCAAGAAGCAGAACAAGCCTAAGGTCTCTGTCAACAAGTCTGTCTTGAAGAAGGAATTCCCAAGAATGTCCAAGGCTGTTGCTAACCAGGTATGACTTCTCCTTGCTATGTATGAGTTTCATGTGTGAATATGATGTTATTAAGTAAATTTGACTCTAGATTTGGATTATATGATCCGCACATAATTATGTTGCCTTTTTTACTTTGGTGAATTCAATCTAAACAGTTATATTGTGTAAAATTGTTGTAGGTGGTGGAGAACTACTACAGGCCTGACCTGAAGAAAGCTGCACTTGCAAGACTCAGTGTCATCAGTAAAAGCCTTAGGGTTGCCAAGTCCGGTGCCAAGCAAAGAAACAGACAAGCTTAAGTTGTTTATCACATTATGTTTTATTTTTATATTTGAAGTAAGAGATTGTCTGAACATGTTTATTAACTTTTTTGCTGAAGTTGAATTATAACACCTTCCCCCCCTTCATTATCCTTATCATTCTTATTTTTGTCAAATATCATTTCTTATTATGCTTACTTTTTTTTTTTTTTTCAATAAATTTACAATAAACAACATAAAAATTACAAACCATTTTTATTAAAAACTAGGAGAGATTTGTCTTGTCTTGAATACGTGATTGGAGCATATCATTTTTGGTGACGCTTTTGGCAGTGGAATTGGCTAAAGGAGAAGTAGAAAAAAAAGAACATGATGAAAAAGAGATGGCTATAGTGGTGATTGTCTGCAATAAGCCTCTATACTTTGGCCAGCTTGATGGACGATTAATTGCTTCAACTACGCTGTCGAAATCTGACCAAACTTCTATAACTCTCAAACGAAGGTCAGTCATGCAAGTCAGCGCCCAGAGAATGCAACGGAGTTCTGCCTCAAACTTGTTGGAAGCGGGTAGAAGAGCATCCCAAGCATGGTAGAAGCTTCGCCTGTATAATTTCTAATTATCCATGCCCCACCAATAAGGTAATCTTGCCGGACCATGATGCATGAACATTGCACTTCAGAACCGAAGAGGATGGTTTTGTCCAGCGAGTCTCTCTTCTCTTTGTATGAACAAATGCCCTTCTTTGATCTGTTTGAGATTTGTCATGAAGCTTATTCCAATGCTCAGCCTCCTCCTGGGCTAGTGAAACCATCATTGAAATATCGATTTGTTTGCCTTCGATAACCAAAACATTTCTATTTTCCAAATTTCTCACAAAATCCAAAAAATTGATGCTCTTAAATTGTCGTCAATACTAGTATCCTCCATTAAGTATAACAAGATGCGCATATTGTGGGTGAGAGAATTTGTGAATCTTTGAGCACCCGGTATTGCGACAAAGTGCCAAATCTTAGTGGCAATTAAGCATTCAAAAAGCACATGATTTATTGTTTCCAGCCCTACATCACAGAGTTTGCACAGTGATTCTGATCGTAAGCCATGGGCTATAAGACAATCGGCTACCGCCAATGCCCCAGAGAGAGCTCTCCACAAGAACATTTTTATTTTTGGGACCGTCCTTATTTTCCATATCCTTGATTTCATGTCATTAACCAGCCTTTGTTGAGGGGTTATAACTAAGACTTGGTCTCTTAACTTGGAGAGCAACCAACTACCACTTCTGACCTGTAGCAACCATCAGCTGAATAAGCCCAAATAAACTTGTCATTTAGCTGATTGTTTGGAATAAGAGATAATATTTTTGTCGCATCATTTGGAGTGAATAATTGATGTATTATCATATTATCCCAATGTCCTTCCCTAGTAATTAACGAGGAAACCTTCTGATTAATATTTAGCGGTAAATTAGAATTGAACGGTGCTCGTGGTTCACCATCAAGAATCCATTTGTCTGTCCAGGCATTTGGATTTTCTCCGTTACCAATAACTGTTATCAATCCTTTTGCCAGAAGCTCCCGTCCGAAAAGTATACTACGCCAAGCGTAAGATGGTCATGCTCCCATTTTCCCTTCAAAAAACTTTTTTTTCGAAAATATCTAGCTTTGTAGACTCTCGAGAGTAGCGTGTCTGGGTTGTGTAAAACTCTCCATGCTTGCTTAGCCAATAACGTCTGGTTAAATTTACCAATGTCCCTGAAGCCTAAACCCCCATTAGATTTTGATTGGCACATTTTTGACCACAATACCCAATTAATCTTTTTCTTTCCTTCGTAAGAATTTCACCAAAAACTCGTCATTGCACTAGTAATCTTTTGACATTGATGTTTGGTAAGTTGGAAACATGACATGGCATACACTGGCAATGCCTTTGCTACTAATTTTAAAAGGATTTCCTTTCCTCCGAGAAAAAGTGATTTTTCATACCATCCTGAAAGCCTAGAATTTAATCTATCAGTGATCAAAGCGAGCAACTCGCGCTTTGACCCGCTAAAACATTCCGGCAGCCCTAAATAAGATCATGCACCCCCTTGTTTCTTTATTTTCATGTAAAGACCCAAGATCTGACACATAATGGGATCTAGCTTGGCACCAAATGTGAGTGATGATTTTTCGAAATTGATTTCCTGACCCGAAGCATCTCCGTACAATTGTAAACCTCGCAACATTCCCCCGCATTCTTTAAATATTGAACGACAGAAAAATAATTTGTCGTCTGGAATAAAAGGTGTTGAACCGAACGACATCTTTTTGCCAACCTTATATATGTGAGTTTTCCTTGTTCCTCTGACCGATTCATAATGTGCACCAACGCTTCAGCACATAGAATAAAAAGAAATGGAGAAAGGGGATCGCCTTGCCTTAACCCACACTCAGGTTTAAAATGTCCATGAGATTGGCCGTTTAAAAGAACAGAATAAGAGACCGAACGTATACAAGTCATGATCCAGCCAATCCATTTTTGGTGAAAACCTAGTTTAGTAGATAGAGCTTCTAAAAACTTCCACTCCACCCTATCAAAAGCTTTTGACATATCAGTCTTAATTGCCATGAAATCCTCTGAGATATTAACATTTGTTTGTAGAGCATGAACCATCTCATGAGCTAGTAAAATATTGTCCAAGATAAGTCGCCATGATACAAAGGCCACTTGAGTATCTGAGACAATGGAGGGGAGGTGAACCTTCAACCTCGAGCATAATATCTTAGATATTATCTTATAAAAAACAGAGAAAAGGGTGATGGACCTTAATTCTGTCATTCTCTTAGCGTTTGGTACTTTAGGCAACAACACTAGTTGATTATAGTTCCAACCAGGTTGCAAAATGCATGAGTAAAAAAACTTTTTAACCTCCTTTGTTACATCTTCTCCAATCACATTCCAATAAGATTGGTAAAATTGTCCGGTTATACCATCAAAACAGGTGAACTGTCACATTTAAGACTATACACTGCGTCTTTGACTTCTTGGTTAGTCATTGGTTTGATTAAGAAATCATTCATGGAGCTAGTCACCCTAGGTAACATTCCATCTAAAAGCTCATATGGGTAATCTGGCCCAGAAGACGTGAAAAGCTTTATGAAAAAAGCAACCGCTATATTCCCTTTTGATCCTTCTGTGAAGTGGTCAAACCCATGTTCATCTTCTAAAGATAAAATCTTATTTTGTGCCCGTCTTCTTTGTACACTCCCGTGAAAAAAACTTGTATTTTGGTCTCCATCCTTTAACCATCGCTCTTTGCTTTGTTGCTTCCAAAATACCTCTTCTTCTCGAAACGACTTAGTTATTTCCCAACGAAGGTCAATCATGAGTCTAGCGTCAGGATTTCTCTTCGAACTCTCTGTATCTAATTGAGATCGTAATTTTTGTAACCGAATCTTTGATTTCACCGAAGATAAATTATTGTGTTTCCAATGTGAAAGATTTTGTCTGCAAAGTGCTAACTTATTAAAAGTTGACTTAATAGATGTACCCTCATCATCTTTCCAACTTTGCTTAACAATCGCAATAACTTCCGGCTTATCCACCCAACATTTGTCAAATATAAACCGTCTTTTTGTGTCAACAATTCATTAACAAATTTTGTGAGAATCGGTCTATGATCTGAGCCCGATTTATCCAAATATTCGGAGTGCACCCTTGGAAATAATCTAAACCATTCTGCATTACTGAAGGATCTTTCTAGCTTACATTGAGTCCAAATATTTCCTCTCCAACCTCCCCATGAGTATTTATTTCCTGAAGTCGGGATTTCGCGTAATCTACAATCATTCATGAAATTTCTTAAAGCATAAAAGGTAGACTCTTCTCTCAATGGCCCTCCTAATTTTTCGGAGTTGTCAAGGAGTTCATTGAAGTCACCTATAAGGAACCATGCTTGACCTCTATGAACACCAATTGTGGTTAACATATCCCGGACTATCTGTCTGTGTGATCTAACTGGATCACCATAAACAAAAATTAGGTAAAAGTTAATTGACCATAATGTAACCTTGATCTCAGTTACTCTCTTATTAGCCAATAGAACATCAACTAAATAAGTTTTTTTCCAAAATAAAGCTACCACTTAGACATTCCGGGTCAACAATACACGAGTTGTCATATCCTAAACTCCCTTGAGAATTTAACGCGTAGTTCCGATTGTTCTTAGTCTCCATTAGAAATAAAAATCAGGGAAAATATTTCTATGCATTTCCCTTAGTCGTCCCATTGTTTCGGTATTTCCCATACCCTGACAATTCCAACTCATTATACTCATTATATTTTAAGTGATCCCGGAAGAGGAATCACATTCAAGTTTGTTGAAAAAAATGTTGTATAATGAAAACTAATAATCTAGAAAAACTGTGTGAAATCGGTAAGCAACTTTTTCCAAGAATGCTATGACCATTAAACATGATTGACACCATATAAATAGTTAAAAAAACTTTTTTAATCCAAAAATTATCAAAAAATTATAATTTAGGATGGTCATGAAATTAGACCACCTTGGACAAATTGGCGATAATAATTTCCATATAGAAGCGAGGAAATATATGTTTATTTTCTTTATTACCCTAATGAATATGAAAAGTGTTAGTGATGAATGACCCATGACATCAGTACTTCGAGAGAGCAATTCAATTTGCTTGACCACCTTTATTTCTAAATACTTTGCATGAACCAGACAATGATGCATAAGTTTAGAGATCAGTTGAGATGCACGAAGAATATCTTTATGAATCCTAACCCAAATTACTTTGTAAAAGTCATTACTAATGTGCTTTGCGTCATCTTTGTCAACGTGAAATGAGTTGATTTGAATTTTGATTAATAATGACTTATATTGGGGAAAGCCTAGTATGTTGAAATCAGTTGATATAAACGTCACCAATGAGTTAATATCATGTTGTCCAAATTGAACAAATTGTTTTGCTTGAGTTCCAAGAAAACTCTTAACGAAAATACTGAAAAATATTTCTGAAACAGACTCTTGAACCACTTGAATCAGAGATAAACACTGTAAGATAACAAAGATACCACCATAGAAAAAATTAATTGCATTCATAAAAAAACCAACTGTTACATAGAGTAACTTATTCAAATTCAAAAATTGATTATTCTTCACACCAAAGTCTCCAACCAGAACCAAAGCAAGCGTCACCTTCAAACTTTGGGATTTTAATATCATTACTTCCTAGTTGGTGGTTGTGGGACAGACATCGCCCCTGGCATTGTCTTTTAGCTTCCGCTTTGAGCTCCTCCTGTGCTTAATGCAACATTTCATAAAACTCAAAATCCATAATTAGCATTTGTGTGTAAAGTTGGCTTATCCTTTGACACCACTTTATGGTTTCCAGACAAAAGTAGATTTTTTCTTTTAGAAGAAATTTGTTTAGATGAAACTACCCTAGTAAGAAGTCTCTTCCTAGGAGAGGCCATAAGAACAACATTAAATTTCCTATTTAAACATAAGTGTTTTCCTTTGATAGAACCTGATATTTGGAAACCAGGAGGTTTTGATTTTTTTGGAGAAATTATATTTTCTACATCTTTTTGTGACTCTAAGTGAATCTCACTCAAAGCCAAACTAACATGACCTATTGCATGGTGATCCCGTCCCTGAAGTGAAAAAGAAGGAAGCATACCTTCAGTAAGATCCGTCGCAAGTTCTGCATCATTGTCTACCTCAAAATCCCCCATGGCTACGTCTTCGTTAGCCTCTTGGTGGTCATTAATTTGGTTTACATCAAAGTCAAAATCATCTTCAAACTCACCATCTTCGAGAGTTTCATTCTCCTCACCTAACAAATCACCTAAGAGATCCCCCATGAGATCATCCTTGTTTGTGACAGTAGCTTTTGTCGCAACCAAAGGAGCAGACATAATACCTGGTTCTTTGTCAATACCAACTTTGTCTAGCTTTTTAAATGATGATGAACCATCTCTTACAACAGTAGATGATTCACCTATTTCCTTGGTATGATATAAAGGTTTTGGCCATGATGATGGACCATCCCTATGCCTTCTTCCAACAGTTTTATTTTTTCCACCCATGTTCTTCTCTTTTCCTTTTAAACCCGTGAATCTCCTCTGATTTGCATCCCGTATGTTGAGATTTCATGTTCGGTCACCCCAAGATCCTTGATGTGGATGTTCATCACGAGTAGAGTGTAGTCTCTCTCGACCATGTCCATCAAATCTGTATGGAAAAACAGATCGATTATTTTCCTCCTTGAAGTTCAGAGTTCTTTTTATCGGTGGTTTCCTTTGAACTTCCCACTTATTTTCGTCATGAATATGTTTAGAGGCTACATCTTCATAAGAGCCTTTAACCCTTTGAGTATCCTCATGAAGCCTGTGAGAACCTCTTTGTTCAGGGCAGTTATCCGCCGAATGAGTTAACCGGAAGCAGTTGGAGCAGAAATTTGCTAGTTTATCATAGCTAAGTCCTACTTCAATGACATCACCATAGTCAAAAGGAACCTCTGTCCTGAAATGAAGAGGATCGAAGCCATCCAAAGTTACGAAAACACTTCCTGACTCCTCATCTATCTCACGGACCTCCCGAGAGCATCTCCAACGGCTCGTAAAATTGCTCCATCCCAAACATGCAATGGGACTTCAAGAAGCTTTACCCAAAAGGGAATAGCAGAAGGATAATTGGGAGCAAAACTAGGTTCCCAACGCACCAAAGAAACCATCCATCCATCAAAAAATTAAGGAACATTCTTTAGAACCCCCATCAAATCCTCTTCTGATGCCATAGTGAACTTAAAGCATCCTGACCCTAAATCAGTGCATGTAACCTTATCCTTAAGTTTTTAAATCTTTGGAAAATTCACAAGAAGATAATCCATATTTTGAACTGATAGATTAAGTAGCCTACTAATGAGGGTAAGATCAAATTGCTTAAGCTTTGACTCTATTTTATTTCCCATGATTCTCACTGTGGCTGTTCGCAGAACATGACCTTTCCTATTTTTAAGAGCAAGTTGAGCCATTGAGACTAACCAGGAATCGGATCTGATAAGAAAAGAAAAGATGAAAGCCTTAGAATCGTAAATGTAAAGAGCTACTATGATTCGAACCTTAACCAAGGCTTGAATAAATACCCACTGAAAAAAATTCATGAAACCCGTAAAATCCGTGTTACGCCGGTAATCACGTTTAACGCAAACAAGATTGACTAAGTTTCCATAACCTGATTTGGTTTTTAAACACATATATGGCAAGGGAATATATTTGTGAGTGAATTGATTCCTGAGATTTTCTTTTTGTAATATTCAATTGTTGATAGAATATTACTTGTAATCCCCCATTTATGGCCAGAGATTCATTCCGAAGACTCCAAATCACCCAAATTTTCCATCGATTTGGCGAAATAAAGCTTGTAATCCCTGATTTATTTCTCAAAGCATGATCGATTCTCCCAAAATCCAAGAGAGATAAACCCAAATAAAGGAGAGATGGAACATCGAAACCTAGAGGCCCATCATGTGTGAGAGAGATGCAACTAAGGTCTTAAAAAAAAAGCATTAATATTTTGTTATGTTGTAATGGTGTATTATGCTTATTTTTCTTGTGATTTTAATACATTTTTAATCCAATCAAGAACTTGACTGAAAACAAAGTCCTAAATTCATTGACTTATGAACTTAAACCACTTTAAAGTAACCGAACACAGAAGGTAAAGCACAAAATTTAGGAGTTGAATGTTGAAGTGTCGGGCCTAAGTTTATGAGTCAAAAAATTTTCCTCTATTTTTATTTATGGGTCTTTAAAGGGTCAAATAGTAGTCCCACGTAGAATTAGTGGAACAAATATTAGTATAAAATAATTACGTGAGATAAAAATTTTAGAGGAATAAATTTGTTCTTTTAATTCCTCTACACTTTCGTAGAAGAACATTTTCCACTAAAATTTGTTCATGGATTCATTTTTTATGGTGAACAAGTTGAATTTTGTTATTCTAATTTTCAACATAAATGGTACAAATTTAGAAGAATGCACAATTCCACTAATTTTTTATTCTACTCAAATGGTGTAAATTTTAAGGAATGCATCATTCCACCAAATTATGTTCCTCTATACACACAACTATTTGCACCCAAAAGTTTAATGTTCACTTCTCGTTTTCTAAATTCCTTCATGGGTCGTTCTCTTTGGCGTAGTATTTGCTATGGTAGAAATCTCTTACCTCAAGGGCTAGTTAGGAGGATAGGAAATGGCGCAGTATTTGCAATGGTAGAAATCTCTTACCTCGAGGGCTGGTTTGAAGGATAGGACATGGGAAAAGTATAACTGGGAAGATAGATGGATCCCATATATTGAGTCGAGACTCCCACTCCTCAAAAGCTTTTCTTGAGAGTCTCTGACATTATAGATCTAGAGTCAAGGAATTGGAACCGTCCTTTGCTAAATGACATTTTTCTGCAAAAGGACATTGATCTTATATTGTCAAAACTTTTGTGATATCTTGTCATGATTCATGGTCTTGGAAATTTAATAGAAATGGGCTTTATTCTACGAGTTCTGGTTACTAGTTTGCTTCAACTAAAAAGTTTGAACAAATCAAGATCATGGAATCCCAACACCCTTTACAAAATCAACTCAAAAGCCAAATACGGAAATTAAAAACTTCTTCAAAGATTCGTGTTTTTATTTAGGAAGTGTTATCCAACGTTTTCTGTTGCAGTACAATTAAAGAAACGAGGAGGCAAGGATGATATTGACTGCCAATTGTGTGGAGACCAACCAGAATCAATCAACTACATGTTGTTTAATTGTCTTTTTTCAAGACAAGTATGTGCTATGTCTGAATTTCCTCACCCGTCAGACTATGAACCATCATATGTCCATTGCAACATCCATTATCTGTTGAGCATTAGGGAGATGCAAAGAGATTCAGGAAAAGATGGAAAATAATTTCCCTGGATTTTATGGTACATTTGGAAAAACAGAAACAATTTATCTTTGAGGGGCCCTTGTTATCAGCCCTGGACATTGTGCTTAAAGCTAAAGCTGAAGCGAAAGACTAGTTTTGTGACTTACAGTTCACCAAATTTTCCTTTTGCCTCTCGTGTTATCCATAATCGATTTGTATTCTCTTGGACTCCACCTTGTTCGTGGCTTAAATGCAATGTGGCTTGATTTTGGTATAATAGATCAAAAATACGAGGTGGTGCTGGGGTGATAAGAAATAGCTCAGGTATAGTCACTTTGCATAGTTCATCTTCATGTTCTCCTTTGGGCTGCTAACAACATGGTATCTTTACGCCTAAACAAGGTTATGATAGCATGTGAAGCCTCTGACATCATTGTTGCAATTTTTGTTGGAATTCGTACCGATTTATAACTCTTTATAAATATCAATTACGAATTTATATTCCCAGAATTCGTGCAAATAATGAATTAGACCTAAATCTTA
>OVBE01003369.1:0-27097 GCA_900406425.1 Iberis pinnata
TGACAAACTTCCAAGCACCTCTCTCGTAGGCAGGATTAGCTCTATATTGGCAAAAAAAAGGTGTTATACTACAAATTAAACACCAACTAAGTTTAATTTTTCATACCTGTGAAGATGGACCCATGCCTTCTCCAACCTTTTTTGACCTCTGATTCTCAATAATACGATTTGATCGATTAACTTTCCACTTCCACAAGTATATTTTGTTTCTCCGTCGAAATCGCGACTACAGCTCCATCGAATTCCAATTCCAACTACGCCGAAGGTGAAGAAGTTTTGTTGATTACGGGTTTCGAAGAAAAATAAAAAATTGAAAAAGATTAGATGACACTATTTTAGCGTTATAAAATAAAGTAGCAAAGGAAATCTTCTTTTTAGTAGAAATTACGCTAAGTAAAAAGAAATTAAAAAGGAAAAGTAAAAAAATAAGTAAGTTTACGCGGGATCAGGTACCGCTTCATTAACTCTCAAACTAGCACTTATTATCCGCTATTAAAAATATTGGCAACCCTCGCGACGTCTATGATAGCACTCCAGTAATTCGCGCTCTTGTAGTGATCGATCCGGGCTGAAGATGCTTGCTTGGGATTGATCCGGCTGAGATGCGTCCAAAGTGCGTCTGAGGTTGGGATCAATCCCGACATTGAGTGACCGAGATCGATCCCAACATAGGTAAGATCGATCTCTTCTGTTCTCTTTGTTATCCTGCTTCAACTTCATGCACTTCCTTAGCTTTGTTCGATACTTCACCAAAAACGTCGAAAGAGAGAGACGGGGATTGATCGTCGTAAAGGCTGAGATCAATCCTTGCTAAGGTGGGATCAATCTGGTGAGTGTCGGGATAGATCTTGAGAGTGCTGAGCTGGGATCAATCCTGCTTCGACGCAGAATTGCATGAGATCGATCATGCATAGTGTTAGGATCGATCCTACCTTGGTTCTGCGGTAAATCCAGTCCATTCTATGCTGAGTGCAGCTCCATCCAACGTTAAGTGTTGCTATTCTGAAATTTCTCAAATCCTTCCCGAAAACTCCTAAAAGTCCTGAAAAGTCTCCAAAATGCATACATATGCAAATTCTAATGCAAAAGTCCTAAAAGTCCTAAACTTAATGAAATCAGCCATAAATGTGATGTATGTACGCTTTTAGACTCAGAATTGATGCTAATTGATATGTAAAATCCATGAAAATTCAGAGTCATCATCGCCCCCAACGAAAAATTCACCACAATCAGAAGAGGGGACAACATTGACTTTCAACCAAGTGCTGAAGTTTTGATATTCTTCGAGAACAGAGAAGAAGAAGAAATAGCCGAAGATGCAAATGCTGAAAGGATGGAGGTTCCAATTGAGCAGGAGCATAATAAGCCTGAGTGCTATCACTTCGAGGAAGCCCCAACTGCCAAGCAGGGGAAGATCTTAGCAACAACTCACAAAAACATTGGCAAGCTTCAGAAGTGGAACAAGTTACCAAGATAGCTACTTCAACAAGAAGTTCAAGGAGATGACCTCTCAGATCAAGAAGCTTACTCTGAAGCTAAACAAGGCTACCTCCTCAAAGAAGCAAAGATCCCCCAAAGACTTAGAGAGAAGCAAATCCATCATCCACAGTCCAAGGTAGCCATGATTTGAGCAACCTCGCCATCACTCCTCTGTAGATCTTGAAACAACACCAAGGAGGAAGAGACATCAATTTGAGAGAGACAACCGTGGATCTACCAGCCAGCGCACCATTTAACAATCGCAACAACTTCAACTACCTCAAGAAATTCAACATCATCATGAAGTTCAGCAACAACATGAACTTCAACAACAACAACTGCAACAGCAAGAAGTACCGGGTGCTCACCAGGAATACACCACTGAAACAATGAAGGAATACCTCTCCTCCGAATTCTTCATACCGTTTTTAGGTTCATCCCTATCTCAACCTTCACTGTATAATCCGCCTTATGTGCTTTGATTTCTGTTTGCTGATTCTTTTTGCTGCTTCTGTTTGTTGTTTATGTTTCAAATGAGTTATTGCTTTCTCGTTATCTATCCTACCCTGAGTCCAATTCCGAATTTGGTTTACACAGAGACTGTGTAATTCAAGTTTGGGGGGAGGATTCAAGGATTATCTAATGAAGTCTCCTTGTTTGTTCCTTTGTCTCCATCTTTGCATAGCATATATAACATCTCTGAGCATGTAAAAACCATAAGAATTTAAAATTTTTTGGAAGTTATCCTTCAATAACATAGTGTCATTGTAGTTGCATTTCATGTAGTTGCATATAGGATGTTAAAATCTCATATAGTTGCATATGCATAGGGAACTAGGAAGATGATAACCTTGTAAGTATGTTGTTTTCTCAGAAAATGTTAGTGCCCTGGTTATTATTTATCTAATGCATCATGAAATTGTCTGAAGTAAAACTGCATCTTGCTTGGAATGTGAACTTGCATGATCATTTATCTCCTGAAGCATGTTGTGATTTAAAGATTGCTCCTATCTATTAGAACTTGAATTTGAATGTATAATTATCATGTTTGTGTGCTGAATATGAATTTATGGATAGTGTATACACATTTGGGTTATCTTCTATATTTTACCACTCTTGTTAACCCAAGTAGAATCCCCACCCTTGAACCTTGCCTTCTTTCAGACCCTCAATTTACTACTGAGTGGTAGGATTTTTATGGAATGAGCTTGGTAGAACGCGTTAGGTTCGAACTGACAGGAATATGGTCTTATGTAGTTCTAGTCCATGCTTTTTGGACTAGATAGGACTAGGTGAGATTCAATTTTGGATGTTGGTTTGTGTGGAAATGAATGAAAGGGTACTGGTAGTTGGTAAAAAGTGAATGTTAAGTGAGAACCTTAGGAGATAAATGAAAAAAAAAAAGAAAAAAAAAATCAGAATATAATAGTAGAAAGTTTGGGGGAACAATGGTATGCAAAAGAAGTATGGCTAGTGCTGTATAAGAGACAGTATATGACAATGAATTCAAAAGGGTAAAACTCAAAAGATAGTATAAACGAAAATGTCAAAAGCCATAAGTGTTTGGGTAAATAAGTTCTTGAAACATCTAGCAGCCATTTAAGAAAGAAGTCTCTCCTAAGCGTAAACAAAGAAAAGATGAAAAAGGGAGAATGTGAATGAGTATGATCACTTTGAGTTTCAAAAGGGTAGAATTTAGGACTTCGTTACCGGGTAGCATCAGAAAAAATTAGGTTTCATTAGCATTGGGTAGATGGGGTTCTATTTCTGTATACATCTAAGTGTTCCTACCTTTAGCCTTCTGCTAATGCTCATTCCCTTTTGAGAGAACCCTTATTTTGAATCAATAACCATTGCATGAAGGGGTCATCTTTACTCCTTAACGTGTCCTTGACCAAATGAGTTTATTGAAAGCACATGACTTGATCCATGGTTCCTAATTAATGAATGTTAAAGGAGCAAACGAATTTGAATGCATTGTGGAAGTTGAGATTGGTCTGTGATGAACTATGATGAGTATGGCTAAGATTTTTAAGAAGGACGAGCTTAGGACTGCATTCTAGAACTAGTAACCAAGACATTGATATTACCTGTGTTAGCAGCATGTTTTGGTTATGAGTTCCCATTTTCAGACCTCACTCTTGGACTTTTGAATTATTTGCTTGGGCAAGCAAGGATTTAGTTTGGGGGAGTTGATGTCTCTTTATTTTCATTGTTTTTTAGAAGTCATTTAACATCAAGTTCGAGGTTTTTATATGTGCATATATCATATTTATAGTTGTTATTAGCAAGTTTGTGATTTTTAGGGATTTTTGCATTAGTATTCGCATATTCACACATTTTGGAGATTTTTAGGACTTTCACGAGCTTTCAGGACGATTTGTGAAAATTCAGAAGAGGAAGGGAAATGTGTGGAATGGACCAGCTCAAGCTAGGACTCGGCAAGAATGACCAGCACAAGGCCCAGATCAATCCAAAGGACGAGCCAACTTCAACGCGGATCGATCCAGCTTCACGATTGGATCGATCCACGCAACATTCTGGATCGATCCAACCTCAACTTGGATCGATCCCACAGATCGAGCCCATCTAGTAGCAAGCCCTATCTACTCAACTCCTCAGCTTGATCTCACCTTGCAACCGCCTAAGGCCCGAATCGATCTCCTCCCCAACATGGATCGATCTCCTTCTTACCTCGGATCGATCTCCTCCACGGCTCGATCTCCTTAAAACTTTGGATCGATCTCCTATCTTTCACACCTCGACCACGGAAATTTGCATCGATCAAACGTCAAGTGAATGGCTCGATCTCATACGCTTCTCAGCTCGAGCCAAACATGCTTCGACCCGACCAACTCGAGTCCAGAATGGACTTGACCCAAGACCCAAGCCAATGATTGTATTTTATCTTTCATGCGTTTTAGGGCTTTTCCTAAACACTATATAATCCCTAAAACACTATTTTTTCAAGTATCATCATATATGGAACAAGGTTGAAAATGGTTGGGTTAAGATACAAAAGATATAGAATCTTGTTAACTTGGCAAACATTTTTACGAAGACCCTTCCAGTGAACAAGGTCAATGAAGCATTAGAGATGCTTTGAATTTTTTCTGAGTAATCATGGTGATGATTCTGGGATCAGGAAAATCCAGAAAAACTAGAGCGTAGAGTTTGAGCTTGAAGTTAGAGGTAGTGTGTGACACATATAAGCCATTACTGGAGTTTTGTTGGAATGAGCTTAATGTGTTACTGAGCCTCGATTGTTAACTTTGTGGATCTATTTGTGCATGCAAGATGAGATCCGGTTTAGCTCAATTCTCGTTTTACGGTTTGGTACGTTCTTGGTGGAAATTTGAAGTTAGAACCGATAACCTAATTTGTAGTGGAGGCTGGACACCTTAATTCTTTGTGTTCTTTCTTTCTGCATCTTCTTTCTTCCTCTTGATTCTTTTTGTGTGATTCACCAAAAGTTCATCGTTACTCTGTTCCAGTTCTTCGTGTTCTTCGGGAATCTTGTTTTGTGTTTGTGTTAATTTGCAGGGAAAGCTCTACCTACTGCTTCTGGGAACAACTGCTTTAAGCTTGGTATGGTCCATTTCCACATCAGTATTTGACAAGGAGCTTCCTTTCTCAAGGAATAGAAGTAGATTCATTTAGCATACATATAAAAAAGATCGATAATGTTGAGTAACTAGTCAAGATTGATATGTTATAGGTAACGACGCCATTGCTATTCAAGTTGATACCGGCCGTTGTACATTTAGGAGTGCTCTTACGGTGGTTTGAAAGGAGAGTTGTATCATTCAGAGAGTGCAAAGCGTATTTTTATAATGATCCAAGATTCTCTTCACGACTCTTAATAATAACATCACACCACACTTTGATCTCAAGCTACGCAGAAAATAAATGAATGGGAAGAGAACCGAGATGAGAAGAAACTGTATAAATCTGTACACGAAGATAACTAGAAAAAGACTTGTAACTTTGCTTCATTATTCTTTCTTGTTTTTG
Organism: Iberis pinnata; assembly: GCA_900406425.1. Lineage (NCBI taxonomy): Eukaryota > Viridiplantae > Streptophyta > Magnoliopsida > Brassicales > Brassicaceae > Iberis > Iberis pinnata. The sequence goes on from OVBE01003369.1 coordinate 5,494, forward strand.
ATGCTTTTAGGTACGTTTTTTGGGTATAAAGGTAGGAAAGGTTTTTAATTTTTTTTTTAACTTGTTTTATTTTATGTGCTGAAACAAAAACTATGAAATCTTTTCAAAACTGTAATATAGAAAAACATTTCTTAAGAACTCCGTTGGTATAAACATCTCATATGGTTGCTCTTTTTTTAGCATTGATCCACAAGTATTTTATTTTTGCACATGCAATTTCAAACAAAAAACAGCCAAGTATGTTCTAAGAATCCAAAGATTATCAGAGGCACTGATTTTCTATATATCAAACGCAGCCACTTTATTTTAATTAAAAAAGAGAAAATTGAAGGCTATGCTTACCTTCTTCAACCAACCCAACGTCTACCTTCTTATTCTTCTTCTCCATTTTCTTCTTTGCTCAAGCTCAACTCGGATTCTTCACTTTTTCTTCTTCATCTTCTTCGTTATGTAGTTTAGGGATTTAAAATAGCGAATGAGTTTAGTTTTAGGGATTTTAATGAATCTTAGACACACATAGCTGGTATTACATGTAGTATTAATCGAATAAGATATTAACCCATATATTGTAGCTTCATATGTGAAAATCGATATGAATCGTGGCAAGGAACACTTTTACGAAATAGTACAACTTGAGATAACTTGGTTTAACTACGTTTACTGGTTTAACTTGGGATAACTTGGTTTAACTACGTTTACTGGTTTAACTTGGGATAACTTGGTTTAACTACTTTGACTGGATTAACTTGGGGTAACTTGGTTTAAATACGTTTACTGGATTAACTTGGGATAACTTGGTTTAACTACGTTAACTGGTTTAACTTGGGATAACTTGGTTTAACTTGGGATAACTAGGTTAATTAGAAAATTTGTATATACTAATATTTTTTAAAATATTGCAAAGGAAAATGGAGAAAAGGCGAAGTACAATTATCACTTTTGACTATGGAGGATTTTATTCAACAAACGGAGACGGGTTACTATAGAATAAAAAAGAAGCGGTTCTTTATTCGATAGTGGTGGAAGATTTAACATATTCTTTATTGCATAATAAAGTATGCGAGAAGATGATGTTAGATGGGAATACCACGAAGTTGAAGCCAAGTTACTATATGTTATACGTAATTAAGAAGAGGCCAATATATATCACTAGAGATGATGATGTTTTTTGTTATGTAATGGGATGGGACAACAAAAATGTCTTGAAGGTGGAGCAAGAAACCCAGAATTCTTTGTAACTTGTAAGAGAGGACAGAGGGAGTGGATTTAATTTTATAAATGAAGGGATGGGATGTAATCGAGTTCCAAATGAGGGCGGTGATCCTATCGATAAAGTTGGTGAACCACCAGAATAATATGCGTTGTTAGACAATGTTCCTTACATTTCACTAGACAATGGTCCTTGCAATTCACAAGGTGAAAATGATAAATGTGAAGATGTTGGATATGAAGAAAATTGCGATTGTTAGTATGAAATGGGAAGATGGCCTTGATATTAGAGTGGATCAAGAATTTGAGAGCAAGAATGCATTCAAAGACTTAGTAGAAAGAGATGTGCATCAAAATTGTTTTGAGGTCCGAATAATTAAATCTAGACCTGATTTATACGTGTTAAAGTGTTGCGCAAGTTCATGCACAAGGTCGGTTCGAGTTGCAAAGTTGATGAATTTAGATTTTTTACTGTTAAAACCTATAAGAAGATGCATACATGCTCTCGGATTACAACAAGTACAAGGAAGAACAAACAAAAGGGCACGCCAAGATTAGATGAAAATGTTTTGCATGACGATTTTCCAGGCATATTCCGAGTCCAAAAACGTCATGAACTTGGTTCCATGGAGATTTGGAGTGAAGGTTTTATACTCTACTGCTTTGAGGGAACAAAATAAGCTGCTGTTGATGTGCGAGATAGTCCGGAGGAGAGTTTTATGATGTTGCCTTCTTATATGCAGATGTTAAAAAAAATGAATGAAAGTGGGCTTGAGAATCCCAATTTCTTGGTGAGCCGGGTCAAGCTTCGAAAATCCGCCCCGAGAATTTTCACTCCCACAACGGTAAAATTCAATAAGAATAGTGAGAACTACATATCTGAACACAAAATCAAATACGATATGAAATTCAATAGAATATTATCAATAGAATAAGAGACCAAGCCAACTAGTCCACAGTCTCCCTACGAACTGTAATCAACATTAGTTTATCTCCTTGCACAACCATCTGACTGTTTGTACCATTGGTGCTTGTTCGAAGATTTTTTCATGATAATTCGTGTTTCGTATTTTTCGATTCTATCTATTTTGCTTTTATTCACGTTTTTAACTATTAATTAACCAACGTCTTAGTAGAGTTTGTTTTGTTATTTGTAAAATTGTGCTCGTATAATGGAGTGTACACTCTTTAGTAATTAAATATTTGGTTTGACAAAAAAAGGAAGAATGACATTAAATGTTAAACTTTTTGTAGTTTACATAAGGAAGATTATTGCCCCAGTGTAAGGTGGAGTACATAGTTTCAAAACGGGTAATTTGGCCGTTTTAAAAAGAAAAACTTGATTTGGAATCAATCGGTGACGTTTAATATTAAACGCAATCAAATAAAAAAAAATTAAAGTAACAGCAATGTTATTTGTAGAATAGTTTATTGTATGACCATCCTTACATAAATTATTGTTTGATATTAGTGTTGTCGTGTAGAGGGGGGAATGCTCTGTTCGTGTCTGAAGAAATTATCTGGATCAACTTTTGATTTAATCCTCACCAATCTGTTGAAATTGTCTTTGAAGTACTTAGGTCCCCAAATTTTAGCGTTAATGTTTGAGTTGTTCTTGTTATCTCCAAGCTCAAGATCTATGTAGTTGACATATGTTTGTCTTGGATTGCTTGAGACGTAAGGCGTCATATAATTGTAGAGTTTCCGGATCCCTTTGATGTGCGATCTCTTATTGTTATCTGACCAGGTCTTGAAATATACAAACATGAAAATTGTTCCGTTTCTATGTGGAAATGGAATGTTGGATTCAGGGATTTTGTCCATCATTCCACCGTAAGGAGTCCAAACGAGCATTGCTGCGTCTTCTTCAAGCAATTTCTTGAACATCAATTTGAGCCCTGAAGTAGGAAGTGGTTGTTTAACGAAATCTGATTTTACTTTGAAATAAGCTTTGAATGATGTCTCTTGAAGCAAAATCTCAATAGGAGGAAGGCTAGTCACGTATCCAGAGAAGTAAAGAATAGATTGTATCCAGCTCATCTCTATGCAATCCTCCATAGTTAGCCCTAGTTCTGGAAACTCCTTTTGCATAACATCCATCAAGGTGTCTTTCTCACCTAGAAATTGACCTAAGTATGACATTGTCACAGTCTTGTTTCCATTGTTTGCAATGAAGTTCCGTATGAAGAGCTCTTCAGGAACTTTGTTAGCAATTTGTTGCCACTTTGAAATAATCTTGAATCGTGAATCTTGCTCTAATGTTTTTGTGACAGTAAAGACGGTAACGGTTTCAGGAACTGGAACAAGTTTGATCTTCCATGATAAAATTACACCAAAGTTCCCACCACCACCTCCTCTAATCGCCCAAAAGAGATCCTCACCCATGGTACTTCTGTCTAGTAATTTACCATTAGCATCAATGATCTTTGCATCTACAACATTATCTGCAGCAAGACCGTACTTCCGCATCAATGAACCATATCCACCGCCTGTTATATGTCCACCTACTCCTACGCCTAAGTACACACCCGTTGGAAATCCATGAACCTTGCTCTTCTCCGCAATTCTGTATTTAACATTATTCCAACCCTTAAATTATTTTAAATATATGATGATGTTTTTTGAGATTTTACTTAGATTAAGGAAAACAGTTTTTTCTTTACTTTATATCTTTCTTTTGAAGTGTTTTTCATAAGGTTGGGTATTCGGTTTGTTCGGTTCAGTTTGTTTGGTTTTCAGTTTTTTTTTTTTTTGGCCGCATTGAACCGAACTAAATTTTGGTTCGGTTCGGCATTCGGTTTATTCGGTTCGGTTTTTCGTTTTTGAAGTTCGGTTTGTTTGGCTCGAAAATTTTAATTTTGGTTAAATATTTGATTTTTTTGGTTTTTTCAGTTTTTTTTTTTGGTTTTTTTGGTGTTTTCGGTTTATTTTAGCAAGTTCGGTTCGGTTCAGATCGGTTCGGTTGAGATCGGTTCGGTTCATTTAGATAAAAAAAATGTCGCCGAACTGAATCGAACCAAAAACCGAACTAAAATAAAATTTGTGCCGAATTGAAGCGAATTAACCTAATAAACCGAATCAATCTAACCAAACTAAATTCGGTTCGGTTCGGTTAAAATACCAAAACCTAGTTTTTTACCTAAAACATCATCTATTTAGGAAAAAAGGGAGTACTAATTCCATATCTATATTTTGTATGTATAATATATATTAATATAAATTTCATCCATGTTAAAATTAATCATGCCAATAATCAGATCGATACCACAAGGTTTCAAATAAACATATATATTTTTAAGATGAATAAAAAATAAACCTGTAGTAAAGCTCACCAATTGTGGCACCAGCTTGAACCCAAGCACAATTTTTCTCAACATCAACAACAATTCGTCTCAGATTTCTCATATCTAACAACATATACGTCTTTTCGATTTGTGATACATATGAGGTGGCCTCAAAATCGTGACCGCCGCTTCTAACACGTACATGAATTTTGAGTTTTCTGGCACAGATGATAGAAGCTTGGACGTGAGATACAAGGACCGGTTTAAATATAAAACTCGGTTTAGGCATTGACTTTTTCAAATATACTTTATTTTGAGCCGTAGATTCAAAAACACTGATAAAGCTTGAGACGTTTCTTTCCGGGGCAAAGAACGTTTCATGAATTGGAATATCAACCTTTGTGTTTATGTGGAGACATTTTATAAATTCATCTTGTTGAAAGGTTGAGGAAGTTGGTGATATGTAGAACAGGATTAGAACCCAAATATAAGAAAATGCACGAAATGGTTTTGAAATCACCATCCCAGCACACAGTCTTGACTTTTTTTTTTTTTTTTTTCAATGAGATGGGCTTAAGGGAATNTAAAGAGTTGCCTTATAAATAAGAACACAAACTTTAGTGGATGTATTTTAGTGTATTTTTTAAAAATATCTAAACAACATATTTAATGTCAAAGTAGTTAGTTAGTCTATTAAATTCTACTTACTCCACCACGTCATCTGTACTGAATTTTATTTAAAACAGGTTTCTAATGTATTTAAAAATAATTAATACTCATTATTAGCTAAACATTTTTATATACATTTTTATAAGTATTGTAATAATCATTATAATATAATTTAATTTAAGGAATGCGTAATTATATGATTCATTATTATATATTTTGGGGTGTTATATTGGCTTAATCAACATAAATTAAGTGATTTTAATGGCTAAATTTAAAAGTTGAAAATTTCTAAAACCATTCCTTGTGATTTCACTTATTCATTGTGTATAAATTTTGTAAAGCCTTGAATTTTTTTCTAAATGACTAAAATACTCTAAAAGTACACTTTAACTCGATAAAAGACTCTAAATCAAATGATAAAATTATATAAAAATCGAGTATGTCAAATATCCAAGACTTATCCTTTGTTTATCTTTAAACAAACATAGGAAAAAAAGGTCAATTCACCCCCAAACAATTTGTATCGTATTTTTTCGTTCTTGAACTTATGGCTAGTGTCTAAACCGTCCTAACTCCTAAGATCAAAAGTTTTGTAAAAAGGTTCAATACTACTTCTGTGATGTATCACTACGATGGTTTAAACTAGGCGACATATTTTTCCCTATTCGGGAGAGTTTCTAAGGTACTTCAGTTGTGACATTGTCTATAGGTTCAAGCATAAATTGAACATTTCCCGTATAAAAACATGATCCATTTAAATTAGTTAAGAACATGAGAATATAAAAATAACTAGTGTGCTTAGCGATTATTATATTTTGTTCTGTGGTTTCTTTACGCTCAACGATGCATGATTGTCAAAAAGTCAATGGACACAGCAACGAAATGGCAGCCATTTCTCGCTCTTAGGAGTTATGACAACAACGTGCCCATTAATTAAATCTATGAGAATATAGATCATATAGTAACAATTTTTACATTCTTTCAGATCGATCACTATCCTCAAGGACTTATCTCTTGGGCACAATGTAAGATTCATGTGGTCAAAGTAAAATACATATTGAAAAATTAGCCAAAGATTGGCTAGTATATAAGTAGTCCAATCCTCAAATTAGTATGAGGTTTTTTGGAGTGATATTCAGTAAAAAAAGTCATGTGAGCCTTTGTGGCCCAAAAGAGAAAATATCATACTAAGGGTTATTGGACTCGGTACTAGCAGTCCAGGGAGTGGAACGTGACACATGCCTCCTCATCATTTAAACGTTATATGATCATGTATGAGTAGATTTAAAGACTGGATGGTGGATTAACTCAGTATTGCATGATTAAAGTTTTGGGCTTTGTGTATTTGCTTGAAATTCTTCACATTTAGGAGTTCTCGAAGCTTGGAAAGTACTTCAGAGTTATTCATGATCGTATAAAATTTTTTGTCCAAAAGGTGTTTGATGAAATTCCCCAAAAAACCTTCTTGTGTGTTAATCACTGATTACCTTTTAAAATAGTTATATAGGATGCTTAAGAGGTTATATGACTTGAATTCATTTCATGCTATTCATAATAAAATTGTTAAAGGAGACTTGATCTCATTCGTTCATAGCATTCCAAAATTGTTTAGTTGTTATGGTCTAGAATCTAAAATTCTTTCAGATTGATGTCTAAGATTGATTTACCCATGCATTGATTGATCATGTTAATCCAAATTTTAGTCCAATGTCTACTTGATATATCTCTTAGTTTTGCGTTGCTTTGTTATATGTTGCTTAATTACTTTAAAATGTTTCTATTACATACTAGAAACCCATTTGCTTTTGATTGGTCTAGATTAAATTAATTTATTAATAGTTAATGGGTGTATTAGACCGAATTTTGGAATTTGATACTTCAAATACTGCATATTGATTGTTATAATCTTGTGATAATAGGTATCGTTAAGAGAGTTACCAAAAACCACATTTACATAACTTAAAGTGATCATTATCACCTCGCCGTCTTTTAAATATTTGATCATGCATTATAGTTCAGATTCAATTGTTCAAAAGCATTCAAGACAATATTCTTGCAAGCAAGAACACTCATTCATCTAGTTTAGATCCAACTTCTAAATCAAATCTCTTTGTGTTTACCAGTCTAATTTCAATGAACTAGTTAGCTATTCTAATTCATGCATTAATAACAAGTCTAGACTAAGAACCTAACAATTGTTATCCCTTATGATAAATCTAACAAACAAACCCTGATTTCCATGGGAAACTCTACAACTTAACTAGTGGACTACTCAGACATTAACAAGCAATCGCAAATCAACATCTTTGAAGAACACATAGTAAAACAAATAGAGATATATTAGAAAGGGTTCAGACATTCTTCTCCAAATTCAAAGGTCTAAAATCTCTTATCCCTTAGTAATTATCTCCAAAATAAAATAAAGTTTAGTTCTAAAAAGCTAAAACACAATGTATTTATAGGCTAAAAAGGAAAATAATTAAAAACAAGAAAACTTGATAGGCTTGAGGACTTGATTAGCAAAATTGGAAAACTTCAAATTCTTCTTGGGGGATGTGCTCGATCGGGCAATTGGTTGCCCGATCGAGCATCTCATAAAATAGCCCAATCTTTATTCTTTTCCCGATCGATCTTGGTCTCCGGAAAATTCCAGGAACTTGTGCCCGATCGAGCAACATAGTTGCTCGATCATGAATCTCGTAATAGTTTTGCTCAATCGACCCTATAACGTGCCCAATCGTGCATTTATGTCTGCAACTTCTGAAATGCATCATTTTGCTCCAACACGACCCGAACACTTAGAATCCTGAAATTCTACCAAATATGCAAGGAAAACACTCGAAATAATAAGAATTTCAAACATAAATGTCCACTATTATGCATTAAAACCGAGTAATATCAACTCCCCCAGACTTAGATCTTTGCTTGTCCTCAAGTAAAGCAAGATTCAATATGGAGAAGAGGTTTGAAATTGACCACACAGAAACTCACAAAATCTCAAAAACCATAAGCATAATCTCTTATCCAAAAGACACCAATCTCAAACAACCACTTTGATTTCATTGTTTACCACCACTAAAATAATAATTTGTTTCCTAATCTAAATCCAAAATCAATTAAGTATCAAATCATATCAACAGCTCTTTAAATTCAATTAAGTTCAGACCTCTTCTATCGAAATGTCCATACCAAACAGAGCATCAACCGACTTCCGGTCCTGATCCTTTTTCCCCCTTTCTCACTTCTTTTTCTTTCTTTCGCACCTTTATGTGTTTTTCTTTTTCTTTTTCTTTTTTTCGCACTTTTCTGCATTTTTTTTCTTAATGCCTTTTTTTTAGTAGCCTGGCAATGACTACAGACTTCTAGGTCATGCTTTCAACTCTGTTTCTGAACCAGTTTTTTATTTTCTAAAGGGAGAGAGAGAAAGGACCCGAACCGTACTAAAAGAACTTGTTGGCTTTACAGAACACTGAAGAGCAAGGTATCTAATTCTCAGAGTATATCAACACCATAAGCAAGAATAATTCATATTTAAATTAAGTCCTATCATGGTAAAGCTTGCATCAATTTATCAATAACTTAAAAGACCAGAACTTTCAGAAATAAATAAATCAGTAATGGGGTTCCAATCCTAATTGCAGCAATTAATCTAAGTCAGTAATCCAGAGAAATTGAAAACCATACCCACAATTGGTTATTTATCATCATTAATTTTGATCATGGTTCATTCGACTCGATAGACTTAACTAGATTAAAAACAAAAAATTTGAAATATTTCACCAAAAAGACAAAACATCAAAACGTAGTTAGTATCATTACACCCTCCCCCAGACTTACTTCACACCATCCCGGTATCAAAATAAATCCAAGAAAAGGTATAGAAGTAACCAGAATCAATAGAATAGTCTGTAATGGATGAAAGTAGATAATAATACTATATGAGTTCAAGGGAAAGAGATATACTAAAGGTGAATTACTCCCAAATATGTTCAGAACTCCTTTGCCTCCTTTGCAATGCCTGCAAAAAGAACAAACACTCAAGAGAAGTGTTAGCCATGGTTGAACAATGATTGAGCAATGATAGTTTAAAAACTAACAAGAATAAATTGTAGGAGAAACCATTAAAGACATTATGATCGAGCAATACTAATAAAAAATTAGCAAGAATTATATATAAGAGGCATCATTCAGAACAACTAACAACAATCATTCCAGTATCACACAATCAATTGTTAAGTAAAGAGCAATGATCAAGTTGTACTAATTACAATTAACAAGAATCAAGAATTATTTAATGAGAAAAACTAATTAATCATGAATCTAAAATCAACTCAAGTCAAAACACAAGAAATATGGTGAATGGTGAGCAATGATCTAAGCAATACTAATCAAAATTATCAAGAATCAAGAGAAAAATCATCCAAATAGACATCAATTCAAGTGAAAAAGATGAGTAATGAAACTACATAAGAGATAACCCGGAACATCTTGAAGAATATTCACCAGTAATAACTTGAAAGAATTTAAACTCAAAACTAAAAATAAGTAAGTTAGGACTAAAAAAAATTGACTCAAAATTAAAAAACAACTAAACTAGACTCTAAATAGTCGGTTGCCTCCCACTCAGCGCTTTGTTTAGATTCACTTAGCTTGACGGTACTTACCTCGAAGTGGGAATGGAATCAACATCCAGCGATGTTCCATGACAGGCTCCAAATCCAAACATTTTTAGTTTCAGAACCTCAACCATCACATCTTTTGCAACATTAATCCCTTTCTCTTTCAACTTCGGGGTGAGTAAAACTCCAAACCTTGAGAAGGGTTTTGAGAACCCCTTACTTTTCACCTTATACTCAATTGTATCCCCAACTATTGCTTGAGAGATCAAAGCTACTTGAGACTCTTTCTTTATCTTCTTTGGTTCCACTTTCATCTTCTCCTTAACCTTGTGATTACCATACCTTGTTGAGAATTGAGGCTCTTTGTGTAAGGTTTCAACATCTACACACTTATGATCTGGTTCTATATGAACTCCATGCTTCATCTCTTCCTCTTTCACTACCGTTAGCCTGAATATCCCTTTTGAAGGAATCACTGGATAGAAAACCCGCTTCTTGATGTTTTTCAGAGAACTACGCCGATTGGGTAGATCAACAACAGCTCCTACGGTTGCAAGAAAGGGTCTCCCGAGAATCAAAGGTTCATGTGGATGCTCATTCGTCTCCAAGATTTGGAAATCAACAAGGACGAGAAAATTTCCAACTTGTACCAATAGATCCGAGATAAAGCCACTAGAAGAGACAGTAGAATAATTAGCAAGCGTGAAAGTCATGTGAGATGGTTTGATACCTGATATTCCCAATCGTTCTGCAACAGTCCTGGACATAACGCTCACATTAGCTCCAGTATCACAAAGAGAACTTGAATTCCACTCAGTTAATCGAACAAGGAACTAAGAATTCCCTGGGGTCTTGTATCTTATGAAGCCTCCTAAGTGGATTTGGTGGCTTCCCAATCATCTCACTATCTTCAAACTCTGATCTAGGCTTTGTAGATTGCACCGGGTAAGGAGCTCTGTGTTTGTAAGCATTTGGAAGATTTTTCGTCTCCGGGGATATTACTCGATTGGGCAAGTAGTGCCCGATCAGGCATTTTCCTCAGAATTTTATCTGAATTTAGGGATCTATCGGGCAAGTGATGTTCCCGATCGATTAGAAGTTCATGGAAATTTTTCATTCATTCGTTCGATCGGGCAAGAAACGCCTAATCGATTGTTTCCTTCGAAAGTGTTTTGCCCGATCGGCCAAAGGGTGCTCGATCGGGCATTGTCTCTGCCTCTTTTTCCAACTTCTCAAAATCTGCATCTTCTACCAAATTACCAGCTTCTTCTTCTAAATCACCAACTAATGACTTACAATAATCTTTTGGATTATCCTCAACTTTCCCAGGAAAGACACCAGCTTGTCTTTTCACCGCTTCAGAGGTCTGAGAAACTTGTACATCCAAATGCTTCACATGTGTTGATAGTGCTTTAAACTTTTGATTAATATCTTTCACTTCTGCTTGGATTACTGTTTGAAACTGTTGTTGTCCTTCCATAAGTTGCTTAAACATCATACCGGCTTGAGGCACAAAATAGTACACGAGCGTCTTTTTTACTCTCCTCGCGAGAAGAAGCGCGGTCAAGTATTTGGTGTCTAGAACCATCCCTCCTTCGTAGCTTAAGATTAAAGTACCAACGAGGTGTTGAAGGACACGAGGAGAAATTTAGCTGATCGATAAGCCATATTGGCATAAGAAATCAACTATAACCCCCGGAATCGAAAACCAAATCGGCAATGCAACAGGTGAGCTTCGGTTGGCGAGCTAAACAACACAAAGTTAACTCGCCATTTGGTAAGCTGAATGACACACATTCAGCTCACCAACTGGCGAGCTAAATCTCGCAAATTCAGCTCGCCAACTAGATCTTGTTGTCTCGAACCCCTCGTCTCTTGTTTTGTATCTTTCCGAGATTCTGTTTGAATTCTGCGATAAAACGTATAACTTATTCTCTTTGTATAGGCATCGCGACCATACGATCATTCCTTACAGATTGCGGAAGTTTCAAGAAATCCTTTTGTATAAGTTTCAAATCGGATAAATTGGCTAACTCAAAAGGTCGAAGATTATCTCGACTGTATGACAAAAAGTATCATTCTCCGGAAAGATCGTATGAATGTGTTCGTATCATATGAAGCTGTAACGATCAATTTCTCGTAAGATCTGTATCGTATCGACGTACAAAAAACCTACTCTCCGATAAGAATCGTAAAATCGCCTAAACTGCATAAGCGTCCCATTTATGATTCTAGGCGAGAGTTCGGCCCAAGTACGATGAAGGTCACAACTTGTTGCGCAAGCCACAGAGAAATGGAAGGAATTCGGGAAAGGAAAGTTTTTGCAAAGGAAAAAGGAAGTTTCCGTTAAAGAATCGGAGGCCGAAAACGAAAACGGACAAGAAAGGATTCTATATAAGGAGGGTAAGGGGAGAGACAAGACACGTTCAACATTCTACACACCGGAGACTTAGGGATTTTAGACTTTTATTATGTTCTTAGAGAGCTGCGACTCAATTAGGTTGTTTACTGTTCCGCTGTTAGTTCTAGGGTGTTTTCCGATTGCTCTTACGGCTGGAACCTGTCGCATGATTGTAAAACGTTCATGATATTCATAATAAAAAACCTCTTTTGCCTATTTAGTATTCTTTAAATTTCGTACTCTTTCATTTTTTTCGTACTATGATTATGTTCGTGTTTGGCTCACATAAATCTGAGATCTCTGAAAAGTTAGAGTTTACTCTGATTTTTCGTAACTAACGGATATCGACAGTGCAGATCTCGGTTCCCACAGCTGTTCAAGAGAGTTTGTGAGAGACGTGTGGGAAGAACAAGGGATAAAAGGATAAAATCTAAGTGTCGTTTAGGATGTAAAAAGGGTCTAAAAGGTGTGTAGAAAAGATCAACACTTTTAGTCACCTTTGCTGGGATTTTGGTTTAGGTTTTGTTTGTTCTTGAGAGGTAGTGAGTCGTATGGAGAGTGAACAAGGGGATAAAGGGAAAAAGTCGGAATCGTGTAAGTGTATAAGTAGGATAACTTTCATTACAAGTGTATAGAAAATAATTTGTAAATATTTTTGAGAAGTAAATAACAAAGTTTTATTATTGGTAAAAAGTGTGTGGTGTGGTGTTCTTCAATCTTTCAAATCTATTTATTATTTATTATGTCATGTCTCCTGTAAATTGCAAGAAAGAATATGAGGAAGAAGCCTCAGGAATGTTTCTCCATGTTGACTTATTTTGTAAGATATTTGTGTGTGTGTACGAGAGAAGGAGAAACCAATAAGCAGGTTATATTCAAGTTGAATGTACAGGAAATCTCAAGCTGGTTATGTGTTTGTCTACGCAAAAATATCAGTTTGAAAATATATAGTCTTGAATATGTACAGAAAGAATTCATTGGAATAAGTGATACAGCGCTTTTTCTTATCCATTAAGACAAGACTAATCTCAAGCTGTTTTGCCTCTTGCTCAGACATGTAAAAGAGCAAAAGTATACAAAACTTTCAGCTATGTAAACATTAAGAATAGGTGAGGGCTTACAACGGGAGTTACACACAGTGCAAAGTGGTCTACAAATAGATCTATTGGATACCACTTTTCCTGTATAATTACGTAGTTGTAATACTGAACCTGGCTTAATGTATGTGAAGTCTCCCACAACGCATGAAATATGTAGTATGGTACCACAATCATTGCATGTATAGAACCATTTCTTTGGATCTACTTTTGTTTCACATGCCTCACACCAATATTCACCAACCACAATGTTTTCACCATAAGACAATGAGAGAGGATGATCGTCGTACCTAAGCCTCGATACTTTTTGCGGTAAAGTAGCACACTTGAAACACAAACCGAACTTGTCACACTCATCACAACCCAAGTATGCCCAGTTTTTACTGCACGCCGTGCATATGTCAACATTAGAAGAGTAGTATAAAGTATGTGGGTGGCTTTTGTGTTCAAACGGTTCTGAAAATGAACCGCATCGTACATCTAAAACATGACCGGTAACTGGTTTGTAACTGAAGCCACTGAAAAAGTTTTCACAAAGATGACACTTAGAAAATCTGGAAGATGCGTGGAGAGTGAAACGTTGGTTATCGGACACGTGACGTTTCTTCATGGGAATGTTAGCACATTTTTGGTGGAGAATAAAATCACACTGCTTGCAACTATAAAAAGGTTCTGAACAAATCTGGAAGACACATGCTTCACATACTTTGCTTTCATGTAGAGTTTGACCTTCTGTGTTGATTCGTAAGTTGTGATGATGGCTGAAATGTTTGATTGTGTAATCATCAACCACTTCGAATGGAGCAATTTCTTCCTCTTCGGGTGTCTCTTCCAGTTCGATTTTGTCCCACACATCATCCCTTATTGCACATCTTGAATGAACAACAAAGTTAGAGCATTTGGAGCAAGAATAAGCCCCATAAAATCCATCAATTTGTTTACGACAAACTCCACAATTCCATTCTCCATGTCCGAGGCGGCGAATGTAAGAGACACGATGATCGTGGCGGTTGATGTTAATGACACGAGGAAGATCGATACATTGCCGATGAATCATGAAATTGCATTGAAGACAGAAATAAGGGCTTAAGTTGTCACCTTGAGTCCCACAAGCATTGCAAGTGAAATCCATACGCCTTGGAATAAGATGAAGTTGATGCTCATGAGTCGTGAGGCTTACTACAACATTTGGTGGTGGGTTAACCATGCATCTTCTACAAATACTGAAATTACAAACTTCACAGTGGTGGAGTCCGGAGGAGAATTCACTCCCGCAAAGAAGGCAATTCTTGTCAGCATAATCAGGCATTGATGTAAATGGTTTGAGTTTATGTTTTGGGTGGGAACTATGGTTTGCTTCTGAATAAGACTTGGTACAATTTACATGAAGGTATAATTTGCATTGAAAACATCTATAAGATAGATATGAGTTTTCAATATCACCACTGCACGTTTTGCACGTCTCATTGATGGTGGAACCGTGAAGCTTCGTTCCATGGAAGAGTTCAAGCGGATGCTCATGCAGCTTGGGATTTTCAAGAACAAGAAGTGGAGATTTTCTCCACGTACAATTAAAACACAAGTTGAAATTACAAATTGAACAACCATAAACAATTCTATACGAATCGGCACAATGATAACAAGTACAATATTTGAGGCTTGGGAGTAACTTGAGAGGATGATCGGGATGAGAAGAGTGGTTAATTTCTGGTAAGGACTCAGCACACTCTTTATGGAACACATATTTTTCACACCCCAATTCATTGCAACGGTAGCCTCCGTAAATGTAACCTTGAGACCGACACCCAAAACAATCCTCATGGGAAAAGCGAGTAAACCGTAACAAAGGATGTTGGTGAATTGGTAGCTCTACTTTCTCCATGGTCATTTGATTTCCAAAAAAATGAAATCACGAACAAGCTTTTTTTTCTTTTTTTTGTTGGTTGAGACTTGAGAGACAGTTTGTTTAATGCCTCCCAGCCTACACCATGTGCAAAGTATAAATCGTATAACCTTCGCCAATAATTTAGTCTTTGTTTTCTTTTTATATTTTAATTTTACTTTAGTTAAAGTTATAATAATGAAAAGTATTATCCACTTCATTAATCAAGTATTTTGTAACTTTTGTTCATATTTTCTTCTTTAACGGATTTGATACGTTGCAACAGGTCAAGATATCTAAAGCTTTCGGAACAATAAAAACTTTCCACTTTACAATTTAAAAAGTGGAAAATGAAAAATATAGTGAAATACAATCTTGTCCTTATCGGATCTATCCATCCTCCTTCCATCCTCGCTATTTCGTCTCGCTTTCGATTTTGTCTCAATTCTCAATTCACTTATTACTCTTCTCGATTTTAGGAAAGGTAAGCATATATTCTTCTGATTTTTATTCTTGTACTGTGGTTCTAGATTTCGATTTGTAAATAGGATTTCAATTATTTGAGGTTTTTTTATTCTAAGGTAATGAATGGAGACCATGTTGTCGTGCGTTATTCACCTACTTTAAAGTGATCCGCTTTACTACACCATTCAACAACAATTATAAAGTATATAAAGTTGTTGATTAAAATATGAAAAAATAATCCTATTCTAAGCGTGGTACAAATTTATTGAGGGGAAAATAAAAAATTTGTGGGAAAAACGAAAACGCATCAAATCACAAGCATTTAGAGCATCTCGAGTTTCACATTTCAAATTTAAAGTGTTATGTGTTTTACTCTTAAGACGACACTTCAAATTTGAAAATTTAAAATTTATAATTTGTAATATTGCCTTTATTTTTTTCCATAATTATAAAAATGCAATTTTATAAATTAATATAAAACATCACATCATTTAATTATTACATGCAATATTTATTATTAAAATATTATATAAAAGTTACATAATTATTAGAAAAAAATAAAATCAAAAATGAAATTCAAATATAAAATTATTAATTAGCATTATTACCCGAATGCTTCCATATATGCTCGATCAATGCATTTCGAAGTGTTAGATGAGTCTCTTTATTTTTTTATCACCAAATTACGAGATAGAACATGTTGAAATTGAGCATTTGCATTTGCTTTAATCATACAAAAATGAAATCAAAAGCAACTTCAACCTTTGGTTACACCAACATTTTTCGGGTAATATTTTAAGGATATTGAAGGCGGTGGATCAAATTTAGGGGATTATTAATTAGTATGTTATAATATTTTTATTTTTGTAATATTTATGTGTTATGTAATCTTTTTATTGTTTTTTGTATTAAATTTTTCTTGATGCTTTAATAAAATATTAATGGTATGTAATATTTCTCATATTTTAATATTATAATTTTATTTTATATGTTTCTATATATAAGATGTATATATTAGTATACATTTAAAATAAACCATAAAAATGTTGGTACTAAAATAATAAATACAAGACTTAAAAAATATTAATTAAATAAATATAAGGACCAAAATGCAAAGAAAAGATTACACTTCAAATTTGAAGTGTTAGAAGGTAGACACTTTATATTTGAAGTATGAGAAAATGATACTTCAAATTTGAAGTTTTGAAGTGTTTTTTGGAGATGCTCTTACGGGCAGGTAGTGCCGTTTTACTTTTTTTCCTTCAAAAAGTTATGACATGAAGTAGAAACAAAAAAATGTGTCGATCAATTTAAACTACGGAAATTTCAAAGTTAATAATTTTTAAAATTTTGACTATAAAATACTACACCATCAATTAGTGAAAAAATATCACAAAATTATTTATTTCAAAAATATCCAAAACCTAAAATAGCTTTAAATTCTATTTAGTGAACTCAAACACAATAATTTAATTGTAAATTTAATTATTATGTTTGTATTTTTTTAGTTAAATATTTTAATAATATTTTTGGTAGTTTGTGGTATTTTATACATAAAAATTATCTCACACCGCTAATTTTATTCATCATTCAAACATTATCCCGCACCGCTAATGTTATTATAATCGTAGTTGTTTCGCACTGCTAATTTCTTCCCTGCACTGCACCTAATCGTACCGTCTTGCTGAAAGATTATGAGAAGTATAACAGAGATTATGAAAATAAAGAGAATGTAGAATATTATTGTATTGAGTTGAGAAACACAAAGGAGGCTACAAGAGTTTATATAGATTATTCACAAAGTGAATTAGGTTAAACTTGGACCTTAGACTTTGGGCTTCTTTTCAACACTCCCCTCCAAGCTTAGTTAGAGAATATATGATATGACTAATCTTGGAACCATACGTTTACCTCATTAAAAACCTCAGCAAAGAAAACCATGTGGGATAAAACTTTTACTCAGGGAATAAGAGCATAAACCTTCTGGCCTGGGGAACAAGTACTCATGTCTCTATGGCTAGATTTCGCACTAACTTTACCTTTATCCCTTTGTAATCATTCAGCTTTCAACCTTCTGTTCTTTTCGATATGGAGAGAAAGTAGCATTTCTACCATATTTCTCGTGAACTATCACTTGACTTCTTAAGTTCACAACCTTATCTCTGAAGCTCTTTGTGCTTATTCGAAATAACACAGATGTGCTGATGATACTTTGGGACGGTAAGTTTGGCAGCTCTTTTGCACCAAGTACTCAAGAGTACTCGTTTGGATCTTCTAGTCTTTGATTAGGTTGGTGAGTCCATGCTTCTCGTGGATGAGATTGTATACACTTATATTTGTACCATTTCTCTGACCTTGTGACAATCTAAATCCACATGTTTGGTTCTTTCGTGAAACACTGAATTGGATGCGATGTGAATAGCTGCTTGATTATCGCAATGCATGGTGATAGGATCCTTCTAGTCAACACCTAAGTCTTTGAGAAGATCTTTAAGCCACATCAACTCGGTTGTAAGCTTTCTTATGGCGCTATGTTCAGCTTTTGTCGTTGATAGCGCCACGCTCTTTTGCTTCTTTGACTTACAAGTGACTAATTTTCCTCCTACAAAGGTACAATACCCAGTCGTTGATTTCCTAACATTCTTGTCTCCTACCCAATCTACGTCACAATAACCCACGATTTCAGTGTTTTTATTACAGCCCATCCATATGCCTTGTCCGGGAGAACCTTTGAGATACTTGAGAATTCTCTTAACCATGTTCCAATGGTGATTCTTTGGAACTTTCATATGTTGACTTACCTGATTCACATCAAAATAAATATCATGTCGTGTAATTGTTAAGTAAATTATCTTACCAACAAGTCTTCTATAGAGTGTTGGGTTTTCGTATGGTTGATCTTCGATCTCCCCCTTTCGGATCGCCTTGTATCCTTCTTCGAGTGGAGTTTTTGCAGGTTTGGAACCTAATTTATCTGTCAAAGACGACAAATCCAACGTGTACTTCCTTAGAGATAGAAACAAGCATTCCTTTGTTCTACATTCTTATATCCCAAGGAAGTACTTTACTTCACCGAAATCTTTAATATCAATAATGGATTTGAGACAAGTCTAGCGTCTTGGACACCTACCTTGTCACAACGTGTAATGATAATATTATCAACATATACAAGAATGATAATTATTCTTTTTTGACTCTTTGAAGTGAACAATGACTGATCAGTTTCATGTCTCTTGAACCCTTTTGCCATTATGGTTGTGCTGATTTTTTTATACCAAACTCTTGGAGATTGTTTCAGGTCATAGACAACCTTCTTTAGCTTTAGAACATTACCCGGTGAGCACAAGGTAGAACAACCTGGAGGTGGAGTCATATATACTTCTTCTTCTAGTTCTCCTTGAAGAAATGCATTCTTAACATCCATCTGCCATAAGTCCCACTCGAGATTCGTAGCTAGTGAGAATACAACTCGTACAGTATGGAGATTAGCTACCGATGCAAACTTATCAAGGTAGTCCTTCCTATATATCTGAGTAAAGCCTCTTGCCAAAAGTCTTGCTTTATACCTTTCTAAGTCTCTGTTACTCTTGTATTTGATCGTGAAAACGTACCTTGAGCTAACCGTCTTCTTTACTTTAGGCAAGTCGACTTCATCCCAAGTATCATTAACCACCATTGCTTTGTTTTCCTCTCCAACAACTTCTCTCCATTCTTTGATTTCCATCGCTTCTTCATAAGTCTCTGGACCAAAGTTTCCATCGAGTTTTCCTAAGAAGACTTGATGCTCTTCAGGGAATGATGCAAGAGCAACTGAGATTTTGTTGTAGTAGACTTTGCAGTGTGTTCATTGAGACGAAAACTTAGGTCTAGTACTTCTTCTTAGTTGAATTGGTTTTGGTTTGGTTTCATTCTCTGTTTCAGTGTCATCTCCATCTTGAGCATGAACAAACGGATGCTCTTCATCTTCATAGTGAGACACTGAGACGAAAGAGAATTTGTTTCATCAGTACATGTCTCCCCCTCATGATCAAGATGGGGATGAATTTCAGCTTCTGGTATAGTCTGGACAGGAGATTAGCTACCGATGCAAAGTGGAATATGTACCTCTCGAAGGGATACAACCACCGATTTTGAACTGGATCACCAAGTGCTACTTCAAGAGGAAGGTGAACTATTAGATGTTTCATAACGTCAAAGAACGACAGTAGGGAAATCTTCTCCAAATCGTAAAGGATCATTGGTATACTCCTCTGTAACATGAAATTATCATATGCGGTAAGTGTCCTTCAACTAATATCACGAAAAAATGTCCCAACCGCTGTAGATGCAAAAAACTATATAAGTAATACAAAATCAAAACATATAAGTAACATGCACAAAAATAATTTAATTTATACCTACAATGGCTTCGTAGACATCTTCTAGAAGGAAACGCTAAAATGTAAATGGGAGAAGGCGTTGCATCACTACATGAAAATTGTGGCTCTTCATTCTAATGAACTTGTCTTTTTTAATGTCAACTCAATTCCTCATATTAGATTTGTATCCATCAGCGATTTTGAACCTATGAATAATCCATTCGAAAACTCATCTTTTGCATCTTTACGTAATCATAATTTAGGAATTCGACAAATTCCATCGTTCGTGATGTGAAGTTAAGGACGAGAACAAATGTCCGCCAAGTCTAATCTAGACTTCAAATTGTCATTCGTCTTCCCTTTAAAATTTAGAACGGTGTTCACAATGTTGTCAAAGAAGTTCTTCTCAATATGCATGACATCTAGGTTATTTCTCAACAAATGGGTTTTTTAGTAACGAAAATCTTATAATATGCTTTTCTTGTGCTAGTTATGATGTTTGCCTGCAAACTCAATATCTACGTGTCCATTCCCACCAACATTTGCCTCATTGGGCTTTTCAATACCAAAATATTGCATTTGTCTTAATCGATATGTGTCATCTAATTCAGGTGGTGGACCGTCACCACATCTCTTCTTCGTGAATAATGTAGTAGATTGACAATATGGATGACTCGAGGAAAAAAACCTTCGATCAAAAATCAAACCAACAAGTTTTTTTCATTCTTCAGCTAGAAGGAATCAGTGTTGTGGTTACAATATGGACGTGCTAGTTTCCCATGTGCTGTCCATCCAGATAACATCCCATATTGATAACTCTGAATTATCACGGTTTTTACTTATCGATTAGCATCGATTCCGAGGTCTAAAAGCATGCATACATCATATTTATGGTTGATTTCACTAACTTTAGTGTTTTTAGGATTTTTGCATTAGAATCTGCATATGCACGCATTTTTGAGGTTTTTCAGGACTTTCAGGTATTTTTGGGAAGGATTTGAGAAATTTCGGAAAAACAGCACTTGACGTTGGAATGGACTTAGCACTCAGCACTCAACTGAGGAATGGACTGAAATTACCTCCAAGAAGCTGCAGAATCGATCCCAACTCAATGCAGGATCGATCCCAGGCAACTCTGCTGCAAAACGGGATCGATCCCACTCAGCAGCCTCAGGATCGATTCCAACTCAGGGCAGATCGATTCCAACTCAGGGCAGATCGATCCCAACTCACCTGAGATCGATCCCAACTCACCTAAGATCGATCCTACAACGAACCTGGATCGATCCCAGGCAGTCCTGCAACGAACCTGGATCGATCCCGGGCAACTATGCAACAAAACAATTCGATTCCGCAGTCTTAGTTCCAACGTTTCTGGTGAAGTTTCAAAAAAAGCCAAGGAAGTGCACAAAGACAAAGCAAGACTAAGAAGAAGGCTCATGAGATCAATCTCACTTGTGTCGGGATCGATCTCAGGTATTCAACACCGGGATCGATCCCAACCTTAGCACAAGTTTGGACACAACGAAGATGGATCGATCCCAAGCAAGCACCACTTAGTCTAGATCGATCATGCACTCAACCACCCAAAGGCAAACACGCTCCGACCCGACCAACTCG
>OVBE01003370.1:0-13315 GCA_900406425.1 Iberis pinnata
TCTGTGTCCCATCGACCACAACCACTTTCCTCAAATGTTTGTAGCCAGCCACTGAAGTACCAAAAGCCACAAAAGGTACTTGAACAATTTCACACCCTCCGCCGTGGTTATTGTCTTCACCTTGGAAATTGTCCCTGGGTTTTTAGTGGACAGCAGGTGCAAGTAAGTAGACAGAAACTGATAGCTATCCTCATCCCCACCTCTTGCCATTCTCATTGCCACTTCTTTAGCATACCAAGCTTTCATGTAGGAAATTGTAACACTATACTCGGACAGGACAATCCCCCGGACATCACATGCACGCGGCCCCTCTTGCCCATGCACATATTTTCCCTTTAACAACTCCCCTAGTATCGCCAAACTCGCTTTTGTCCCATACCTCGACCGAGTGCTTATATCGCATGTATGTTTCAAAGTAACCTTTCTTATTTCCACATTTTATGTTCCTGGTTGTATGATTTCATATATTCTCCAATGGCAATTACGATCCACACACACTACAATCACCCTTTTCTTGTCTGAAGCTCTAACCTTGAAATTAAACAACCTCTTTATGGCGTACAAAGCAATTGATTTGTGCATCTCACTTTTATTTTTGTAAATCATTCCAACGTAGATTGCATCACCACCCTTTTTCAAATTCATATTCGCCTCATCACTGCCAATCCGATCCACGTTGTCTCCGAATGGTTCGTCATCCACATCCAACAACCAATTGTCCACCGGGTCTGCACCTTTGTCCATGGGGTCTGCACCATTATCCACGGGATCCTCTGCTTTATCCGCACAACCCCCGGAATTGTTGTCATGTCCACCATACACAACAATTTGTCCACCCCTGTCATTTACCTCATTTATTCCCCCATCTACAACGTTTATACCTTCTTTTCTTGTCGGTTGCCCAGCCTCCACCACCCCCTGCCCACTTAAGCTTGTTTGTGTATTAACACCAGTTCCAACCACTCCACCTCCACATTCTGCGTATGGATCCCATTGCGTCGGGTACTCCGTGTCTATTAGCGCTCTCATCAACTCGAAATCATACTCACCGGAAGTTTCATAAGAATTTTCACCACACTCCCCCGTGTGTTGCGTCTCCTCACTGTATTCGACGTGTTCCTTTCCAGCGCGTTTATGCCCACAATTTTCTCCATCGTGTCCACTGCTCCCATAGCCAATAGGTAATTGTCTACCACCCGCCTCACATTGTCCACTGCTGCATCCGACCCCCACACCTCGTGTGACATCCTCCCCATTCTCTTCTCCTTTACTTTCTGGTCCACAAGTACCCCCTCCTAGAATAATTTGTCCACTGCCACCTCCACTGCAATCTTGTCCACCATTACTATTCACTTCACCGCACACCTCTTCTTCACCAACGTCAACTCTATTATCAGGAGCTGGCTCGGCATCCAGGAGTCCTCATAACACGTCCATTTGCTGTTCGCCCTCAACACCGGTGTCATGCTCTTCTCCACGCATTTCTTGTCCAACATACTCGTCTTCCTGTCCACCATCCTCGGCTTCTTGTCCACCATACCCCTCTTATTGTCCATCATCCTCATCTTCTCGTCCACCATACTCGTCTTCTAGTCCACTTAAACAAAATTCCATACACGGCCGTACAATATTGTTTTCACCTCGTCCATCGTCCCTTAGGTCGTTCTTTCCGAACATATCAATACTCCCTTGCCCAGTTTCCACCTCCACCCTTGCTCTTTTGTTCGGTCCACGCTCGCCCCCCTTATGTCCACTGCTTCGCACAACACTTTCTATTCTGTCCACTGTCTGTAGAAATTCCTTGTTCTCGTATGCAGGACTGATCTCTTCAACCCTTCCATCAGGTGGTCCTGATGTCCATGTTGACATCCCGACTGGTACATATTTGTCCACCGCCCCTTCAGCTACATGTGTTCAGTCAGATGAAATGGACATATACATTGGTTGTCCACCGGAATCCGTTCTTGCTTGTATGAATCTTTCTAAGCTCTCATCAGTGTCTACAACAACTGGGGGCATCTTCATTTGTGTGAACACCACTTCTGATCCTATATGCCAATAGCTCAAACTTATGTCATCTCTCTTCATCCCATATGCCTTAGCTACCTTGTCTATGAAACTTAAAAATCTCTCATCTACTTGTAGCCTAACACATTTAGCGAACTTGTCCTTTGCAACACAAAAATGCCACAATCCATTCTCTAGGCATTCCCAGGTACCACAGATTATCATCACATTTTCATTCATAATACGTACAAAATCAATTGATTAAAACTTAACAAACCCGTCCACTTGATTGTCTACTAATTTCCGGTTCGGTTAGGCATAATCAATTCCTAAATCAACAAAATTAATTGCTACTCACCTCCCTCAATCTTCTCCACCGAAACTTCAAACCTTCATTAACTCAAGTTTCTACCATTAATGGTAGAAACCTTATTTAACACTAATTAATGGGGGTGCACACCATTATCCAATGGTACAAACCCCATTAATTGCATTAATTAAAAATCAGCTTTTAATTAATTGTGACACTGTTCATCGGCGACAGCAAGATTTTCCCTTCGGCGCAACATTTTTCTCAGGGGCATTTATGTCATTTTTTGTATGCCATAATACCATGACAATATGGTATGGTTGGAGGATTTTGCCATTTATGGTATTTTCCACAAAAAACCATAAATTTATGGTATAATCTACAAATTTCCCATAAAATTATGTCCAAAGTTTGGCACACCTCAGTACTAATAATATTGCATACACTTGAAATTTGGATGTTCATGTTCACCGGGAGTCTTGTTATCGTCTCTTTTTCGTATTTAAACTTATAATTAACAAGGTGATATCTTAGTGGTTTTTGTTTTTTTCATCTTTTCTTATCATTTTAAAAGAATCAAGGAGTATGAAAACGTTAGTAATAATCAGATAAATCTTATCTACAAAGTCTTGTTTCCTTGGTTGTGCTTGGTTCCGTGCAAATTGTTGTTTGCTCTCTTTGGTTTTGATCGCTTACTTCATCATTGGTGTGGTGTTCTCAAGACAAGAGTGAGTTTCTCCTCTCCTCTACAATTTAAGATCGACCAGTAATATGTTTATGCGTTGGCTGCGGTAGGATATGGGCCCGTCGCCCCAGGTCCAAAAGACCAAGCCCAACTTTGAAGCCCAACGCCGAAGGCCCGTCCAAGCAAGACCGACGAGGCGAGCGAGACCGCTGACTAAACAGTGCACCTAACCTCCATGTAGCTCGGCGAAGAGTGACCTACAGACCAACTCGCCGGATGAACATGACGCCTAGCTAACTGCCCCTGCATAGTCAAATGATAACGAAAGTAGTATAAATAGAAGATGAACCTCACCGATGTAAAGATTGGCATTGAACGGCAGAGAGAGCTTTAGAGAGAAATTAGAGAGATAAATCGACGACCTGAGCTTCTCTGTAATTTGTCTAAGTGCGTCGGGATTGTCGACGCGCTTCATTTCCTTATACTTGTAATTCTCTTTATCAAATACGAACTCAAATCCAGGAGGACCGACGACCCTATATTCAACAATTGGCGACTCCAATGGGACCATTTGGTAAAGAAAAACCTACCTTTCAACGACAAGGCTAACAACCATCTGACGCCGACCGGACCACTGAACAGGATCCAAGGAATGCCTACGCAAGAAGAAACGAATCAGACGCTAATGTGTCGACTGGAGGAGCAGGAGAACGAATCCCGACAGGTGAGGAGCACATTCAAAGCGGTAATATCGGCAAGCGTGCGAAGAGCCAAACTAGAAGTCTTGCCCGACCGACACCTCGACGTCGGTCGTGGAAACCCAGCAGGACCGTGAATCAGACCGCCGCGGAGACCTATCGCCGCATCACAATCTCATGAGCCCAAAAAACGAGATAAGGGCGTTGAAAGCCCATCTGCGAGAGATGAGATCACTGGTCCATAAAGCCACCAACTCGGCCCCAGAGATCGAGCGAGTCATCGAAGAGACTCAGAGAACTCCGTTCACAAGAAGGATAATGGAGACTAAAATAAAGCACACCGCGAAGATCAAATTCTCAACGTTCAAAGGCAATGCCAACCTGACTCATTACATGACCGCTTTTACAATCACCTACCAGCTATTCGTAGAAAACCTAGGAGGAGCTGCGCTCTCCTGGTTCTCCCATCTAGAAGCCAGATCTATCAACAACTTCCAGCAGCTATCGACGGCCTTTGTCAAACATTACTCCATGTTCATGGAGAAGAAGACATCCACCACCTACATGTGGTCGCTAAGTCAAGGGCCACGCAAATCCCTCAGATTGTTCATGGAACGATACAAGGAGGTAGTTTCAAAGGTATCCATCTCCGACGAAGCCGCTATCACCGCACTCAGAAATGCCCGATGGTACGAATCAAGGTTCCGCGAAGAGTTGTTACTAAACCAACCACATATATTGGAGGACGCCCTGCACAGAGCCAACCGTTTTATCGAGATGGAGGAGGAGAATGCCGCAATGGCCCGCAAGCACACCAAAGATCACAACGGAAAAGAAAAGGAAGAGAAAGTTGAAGCTCGTCAATTCTACGAGGGCCACTCAAAACATGAAAAAGGAAAGCGACACGCAAATTACCTCATCGAAGAACGCAAACCACAAGTGCATCAGAGGCAAGACGATGATAGAAATGCTTACTCCAAATTTCATAATCGGCAAGGGCATAACACAACCGACTGTCGACACTTGAAGGACATGCTGCTTAAGAAATACCAAGAGAACCGATGGTGCGACAGGCAGAGACAGCCTAATCAGTATCCACCAGGGAACTACAGAGAACGTTTGCAGACTACCCTCCGAATCAAAACCGTGACAAGAGGAGAAGGCAGGAGAGACATGCGATCGACAAAGACATGACGCCTCCACACAGGCACGATAACATCGAGAGGGACGAAGGCGCCCCTAACCCCGTCGAAGAATTAACGTTATCATGGGCGGACTCAAGAAACATGGAGACTCTATACGGCCAACCGCGAGGACGAAACATATGGTCCTTAACACGAAATGGGTGTTAATCAGCAAACCACTGAGGCACGAACCAATCCGGTTTACCACCAACGACCTAATAGGGATTAACGACGTACAAAGGAACTTCATTCTTGTCGAACTCATCATCAAAGACTGCAAAGTAATGAGAATCTTCGTCGATACTGGTAGTTCTGTCAACATAATCTTCAAAAGCACCCTTCAGAAAATAGAGATCGACGAGGAAGCTTAAAAGAACCACACAATCACTCACCGGCTTTAGTGGAGATTCAGTTGAGACCGTCAGGACTATCAAACTCCCGGTCAGGGTCGGGGGAAGCGTCATAACCACCAAAGCAGCGGTCTTCATCTTCCACCAAAGCTATCTTGGGAACCCCATGGCTCGTGACAACCAAAGCAGCGGTCTTCATCTTCCACAAATGCATCAAATCCCAACGGCAAGAGGAACTGTCACCCCCCGGATGAACCAAAGAGTGGCTAGAACATGTTTTATTATCGAGCATAAAGCCCGCAAGAGCGCTGAATTATAGTAGCTACAACTGGGATGCACCGATAGACCAGACGTCCCAAAAGAACAAAGAGACCCGAATTGCAAAACTATCGACCAAGTCAACATAGACACCCAGAGTCCTGACAGATACGTCAGCGTCAACCATAAGCTTGAAGAAGAAATTAGAACTGAACAGATTGCCTTCCTCAAGGAAAACTCCAACACTTTTGCTTGGTCACTAGAATCTATGACCGGTATTAACCCAAGCATTACTTGCCATGAGCTTAACGTCGACCCGACCTTCAAGCCGATCAGACATAAGTGTCAAAAATTATGACCAAAAAGGGCACAAGCAGTGAACGACGAGGTAGAAAAATTACTGCGCGTCGGATCTATAGCCGAAGTCAAGTACCCAGAATGGGTAGCAAATCCGGTGGTTGTAAAGAAGAAAAAAGTCAAGTGGCGAGTCTGCGTCGACTTCACCGATCTAAACAAGACTTGCCCCAAAGAACAGCTACCCACTTTCCCATATTGACCGCCTTGTCGAAGTAACCGCCGAGAATCAGCTACTCTCCTTCATGGGCGCTTTCTCGGGCTATAACCAAATAATGATGCACCCTGACGTCAGAGAAAAGACAGCCTTCATCACCGAAAAAGGGACATACTGTTATCGAGTCATGCTGTTCGGGCTCAAAAACGCAAGCGCAATGTATCAGAGGCTGGTCAACAAAATGTTCGTTGATCTACTGGGGAAAAACACGGAAGTATATATCGAAGACATACTCATCAAATCGCTATCCAGGACGGACCATGTCGAACATCTACGCTCCTGTTTTGCCATCCTTAACCAGTAAGGAATGAAACTGAATCCTACCAAATGCACATTCGGCGTAACCTCATGAGAATTTCTCGGTTACTGATATTACTCGGTTTTAACGCATTCTAGTCAGAATTTATGTTTACTATTAAGCGTTATCTGAGTGTTTACCTTGAAATTTGGTATTAGTTTACAGGTTTCTAGGTGTTTGGGTCATTCTGGAACAAAAAGACGGATTTCTGCACAAAAGGGATGCAAATTGACATATGCAGATGCATAGTCCAGCAGAAGTGTCAGAAGTTTCGCAATGTTTGAAGACTTTCCCGTGGATGGATTGAGATGAAATTTGGACACAAGATACCCACGTGACTTATCTTTCATATGGAGGTGGTTTTAAGTAATTCCATCATATAAATCAAAAGTTATGGCTATTTTACTGAAGACTGGTCAAGCTGACTCGCAGAAGAAGATCGCGCATAAATACCCTGGAGTGCACGCTCGGGCATCTGAGTGCCTGATCCGGAATTTGCTCCTGGAATTCACAAAAATTTTCCCGATCGAGTGCTCGATCGATCAAAAAAGTTGCTTATCGATCTGATGACCCGAGAACTTTTAGAACATTTCCAAAATTTGCAGAATTGATCCTCAAGGCTATGTTTTATTCTATTTTGGTTTTTCCTTTTTTTTCTAAGCACTATAAAAACCTCTTAGATAGGTTTTATTTCATTAAGCTTGATATTTTCTAAGTTTTTACTGAGAAAGGGAGAGGAGATTCTGAAATTTGTATTTGGGAGAAGTTTTCTCTGAACCCTTGTTTAACATCTATTATTATTTTATGATTATGTGTTCTTCAAAGATATTGATTTATATTTGCTTGTTAATGTCTGAGTAGTTCACTAGTTAGGTTTTAGGGTTTCCTATGGAATTCAGGTTTTGATTGTTAGATTTATCATAAGGGGATAACAATTGTTAGGTTCTTAGTCTAGACTTGTTATTAATGCATGAATTAGAGTAGCTAACTAGTTCATTGAATTTCGACTGATAAGCAGAAAGAGATTTGGTTTAGAAGTTGGATCTACTATAGTTGAATAAGTGTTATTGCTTGCGATAGTATTGTCTTGAATGCTCGTGAACAATTGAATCTGAACTGTATTGCATGATCCATTATTTTAAAGACGGCGAGAGTTTGTCTCTGATAAATTGAGCATAGGGTTTAATACTCCGAGAGGAGATTATTCCATCTTTGTCTTTCATGTTGAGAACTATTTTCAAAGAAAATCTCTGAATGATAATTTGACTTTTAATCTTGATTACATGTGATTTCCCTGAATCCTTACGCTTTTATTCTATAGTTTACAACCGTTTTTAATTTACTGTTTTGATTTCGATCACAATCAAACTTGATTATTTCTGCTTTAGCTTGATTCGAGATTTAACTAAAACGTGTATTGTATGGTCTTTGTGGGATTCGACCCTATACTTTGCTACATTGATATGTTCTCTGCAGTATTAGTTTTAGGATTTAAATTATAAACCTATTAGCTACGTCGTCACCCAAAGAGGAATAGAGGCGAACCCAAAACAGATCAAGGCTTTCCTCGACCTGCCTTCGCCGAAAAGCAGGCGTGAAGTACAACGCCTGAAAGGCCGCATCGCAACACTCAACAGGTTCATTTCATGGTCAACCGACAGATGCATGCCTTTTTACCAGCTGCTACGAGGCAACAAGAGATTCGAATGGGATGAGGTGCGAACAAGTGTTCAAGGAACTAAAGGAATACCTATCCACACCACCCATCCTGGTAAAGCCCAAAGATGGCGGAACTCTTTACCTATATATATTGGTCTCCACAACCGCGGTTAACAGCGTCCTCGTTAGGGAAGATCGCGGCAAGCAGCGACCGATATTTTACACTAGCAAAACCTTAGACGGCGAGGAAATCCGATATCCGACCTTATAGAAGCTGGCCTATGCTGTCGTCATCGCTGCCAGAAAACTGCGGCCCTACTTTCAGTCGCATTCAATCGCGGTCTTAACAGCTCAACCACTACGCGCCATCAAGCTCAGTGAAGTGGGCCATCAAGCCCAGCGAATATGACATCGACTTCAGGGGACGAACAAGCACGAAGTTGCAGGTACTGGCGACTTCATGACTGAGATCCCACCAGAGCTGATTGAAGGCGCCGAAGCACCCCAAATATGGACCTTACACGTTGATGGATCTTCTTGCTCGGGAGGATCAGGGATCAGAATACGCCTATAATCCCCGGAAGGCGATATCCTAGAACAGTCATTTCGCCTCGGCTTAAACGCGTCGAATAATGAAGCAGAATACAAAGCAATTATAGTCGTACTCAAACTAGCAAAGGGTATTAGGGAGAAGCAAATCCAAGCTTTTTGCGACTCGCAGCTCATCGCAAGCCAGTTCGCGGGAGATTACGAGGCGAAGAGCGAGAGAATGGATGCGTATCTCCGGGTGGTCCAACACCTCGCAAGAGAAATAGAGTATTTCGAAATCGTCAAAATCCCAAGGAGCAAAAACAAAATAGCCGACGCGCTAGCAAACATCACCTCGTCAAGCGACTCCCATTTACGCTGAACCATCCCAGTAAAGGAAATCCAGGCCTAGCATCAGTCTAGACGTTGTCCACTTCATAGACGACCACGACATCGCAGAGGATGACGTCAAATTCGGAGTAGACAACAAAGCTCCCACCACAGATTGGTGCGACGAAATCAAACTCTACATAGCCGATGGCACCCTGCCCGATGACAAATGGGCAGCACGGCGACTGAAAGCCAAATATGCTCACAATACGATGATGAACGGGCACCTCATGCGAAAAAACTTCACCGAAATCTTATTAACGTTCCCCGGCGCTGAAGAAACAAAACGCATCTTCCGCGAGACGCATGATGGCGCTGGAGGAAATCATTCCAACGGACGAGCCCTGATCCTAAAGATAAAGAAGCACAACCATTTCTGGCCCACCATGATCGTTGGCTGCCATAAGTACGCCCTGAAGTGCGAACAATGCCAATGCCACGCCCCAAACGTCCACCAACCAACAGAGCTCGTGCGAACTTCAGCGTCCCCCTATCCTTTCATGCGATGGGTAATGGATATCATCGGACCCATGCCCTCCTCACGGGGATGAAAATTCATTCTCGTTATGACGGACTAATTTACAAAGTGGGTTGAAGAAAAATCTTACACCAAAATACACGACACCGAGGTGAAGAATTTCGTATAGAAATACATCATATGTAGGCATGGACTACCCTATGAGATTGTCATAGAAAACGGGACCCAGTTCTGCTCCTAGCAATTTAAAATTTTGTATGCGAAGTGGAAGATTCGACTCAGCCACTCACGTCGTATCCTCAGAGAAACGACCAAGCCGAAGCAACAAATAAAACCATCATCGACAGACTAAAAAAGAGACTGGAGAAGAAAAAGGGTCACTGGACGGAGTTCTCTGGTTGCACAGGACGACACCAAGAAGAGCGACGAACCAAACTCTTTTCTCCCTGGCTCACGGCATCGAAGCAATGGTACCCTCTGAAGTCAACGTCTACAGCCTCAGAAGACTAAAAATCCTCGATAACAGCGACGTCAACAACGCAATGGTACATGATCAGCTCGATGAGGCCGAAGAACCCCACGACCAAGCCCTCCTACGCATCCAGAATTAACAACAAGCCGCGGCCAGGTACTACAACAAAAACCTCAACATTAGAAGATTTTTCGACGGCGACGTAGTCCTAGACCACGTCTTCGACAATACCAAGGAGTATAGGGCAGGAAAACTAGGCGTCAAATGGTAAGGCCCCTACAAGGTCGTCAAAGTCATCAAGCCAAGCGTCTACAAACTCGCTGACCTAGACGGGACAATGCAACCCATATCCTGGAACGCGCAACACCTTAAGCTCTACCACTACTAGCTCAGGTACGGCTGCACCATGAAATACGAATGGCTTGATCCCTCTATAATGGGTACGTAGGCAACCCGAAATAAGGGTTCAGATGTAACAAAAAAAGGGTTTTTGTTTCGTATAAGGGGGGGGGGGGAATAGACGCCCGCATTACTTTCCTTTATTCAATACAAATCCAGTTCATTACAGACTTCCCACATAAAATCAAAGCCGAGCCCATCCTCGTCGAGACGACCCTTGTAAGAACAAAGTAAAATCCGGGCGTAACCTCGCCGAGACAACCCTCGTAAAAACAAAATAAAATATGAGCCCAGGCTCGCAGTGACATCCTAGCTAAACGCTCACTATGAGAATAAGGAACAATTAAGCAATGATACTTGCACCCAAAAAGCCGAGCAATAGACTTGCACTTTCTAGTGCACCACAATTTCCTAATAAGCTGAGCCCATAATCGCAAGAACATTGGCGACCTGGGACACACAGGGAAAGCCGAGGTTAACGCAACCTCGCACCTATTCCGAACAATCACAGAACCAACCGCAAAAAACTTAATAAATAAAAGCACACAGAAAACTTTAAACAAAATACTTCCATTGAGACTAAAATATTTTTTACATAGCCGCGACGGCAGCGTAACAAACATAAACTAAAACAAAAAAACAATGAGAAGAAATTAAACGTCGCGCTCTGCAGCCGCATCATTAGCCCTAGCAGGCTGAATCGACGAACCTTGATCATCCACTGGCTGAGGAACCTCCTCGGGACGTCTCAACGAACCTGCTAGATCCTCGTCGGATAGCTCAATCACCACTATCTTTTCCCTGGCATCTTTCTTCACTGCAAGCTGATCAACAAGCGACTCGGGAAGAACGTCGGGCACCATCCCGCCAAAACCCGCTACCATGTCAAAGATCACCCCAGCCTTCTTATAACAACCAATGGCCTTGTCCAAAGGCTGAGCTTCACGCATCTCTTCCCAATACTGACGCACTTTAGCAAAGCGTGCCTCGACTGATGCAGCCCAAGACTTCTCTTCTTTTTAACTCTCTCCTTAACGCGAGAGTCAAAATTCCTAAGCACATGCGATCTCTCCTTGTTCGCATCATCATACCGAGTAGCAAGCACGCAGTTCTCCTTGCAAAGCCTCTTCACTTTTTCCTTGAGCTCAGCATTACGAACAATGAGTCTGTCCTTCTCAGCCTTCTCGGCATCACATTCAGTCTTGATTAGCTTCATTTGCGTAGTCGCTCTTTTAGCCAGTTTATGCCCCTCGTGTGCCTGCGCATCGAGCTTCGCCCACACATCCACCAAGTCTTTGGACCTTTTCTTCTCCTCCTTGTACAGCTTAGAGAACTTATCCCCATAACTGCTCATGCGGACCATCGCCTCATGAGCCAACCGCAACTTCAGCTTGAACCACCTAAATATGTGGTTCACCATCATCCCCACCTGCTCAACAAATATGAATCAGCGCGGCGTAACACCTATTAAGTGAATAAATAGCAGATACGTACCCTGTCATAAGATGCGATAAAATCATCAAACAGCTCGTCTAACCCATATTGCGTATTTTCCTCGATAAAAGTTATAAGAGGAATCAATTGACGAACCAAGTCGCTGCAGGCGACGCGATCCTCATGCAATCAGAGGACATCGTCATAATAGAAGTCGAAAGGTACCTTATCAGTATCCTCTGTATAACGCGTCCTCCCAAGAAGGATCGCCTCGTCATCCTCCATCTCAAGGCCTCCCTCCCTATCCTCGAGATCCTCCTTTTCATCTTCTTTAAACTTGACGACAGTGCGCTCGTCAACTTGAACCCCATCGTCAGCAGCCTCCACAGGTACGATCTAACTCGGATCGTACATGGGCTCAGGGATGATGAGCTTCGCGTTGAAAGCTTTCTCTTGCGCCCTAACTTTGTCCACCGCAGTCCTCTTTCACTTCGCGGTGACTTCGAGAACTTGCTTCCCATATGCTTTTTCGGAGAGGGGAGCAATGGCGGGATCCTTGACAGATTTTAAAGCTCTAGTCGCCATTTCAACCATCGCAGCCTGACCCCTTTCAACCGTTTCAACCACTTGCTTCTTCAAAGCCGCAGCTCTGAGATCTTCAACGAAGTTTCCCGACATGACCTTCTACTTTAAACCGGGGCAATGATCCTAATCAACTAAATAAGAAAAACAATCAACGATGATGCCGCAAATAACACATCTATAGACGTATTAGAATGACTTACCTCAAGAAAAACAGAGACAATGCTTGTTAATTTTCACCCGCGTAATTTGATCCCATAGAACGACCCCCAACGCTTTTATCTTCCTGATGTTGTCGAAAAATCTGGGAGGAAACTTCTTAATGGAAAGCGGGAGATATGCACAAACAAAGACGGCGATTAGCATAGAACGAAGAAACTGCAAGATCGACGCGGGGTTGTACCAATCTCCATATTCCATTTCATGGAATAGTCCTAAGCACACGAAGGGACAGAAGCCTCGTTGGATTTCACGAAGAAAAACTAACGCCGACAGTCCCATATCTTCCTCTTCGTCCCATCGACGACCATGTACTGGTTCTTCTAACGGACGTAGAAGAATTTCGTCCAATAGCTGACTTTATCGATCTTTCTGGGACTAGGACAGATTCGTGTCGCATCCTCGAAAAACCTCCCATAAACGTCGGCGGCCAAGACGAGCATCCTGACTAAGGTTCAAAACGACGCGACCGTATTTTAAGAAATACGCTTATGTTGCCATGCACAATACGAGACAAAGACCTTCGGAAGAGGATGCCATGGTCTTTCCCTAGGACCCAGGACCCTAAACACCAAGTTAGGGTGTTTAGGGTCGTCGAAGCCGCACTCCCTCGCCATTCTCAGAAGTCGCGTCTTATTCATCATAGAAGCTCCCAATCCGGTAATTCTGTCAACTTCCATGGATGGAGCGGCAGACGAGCCCTCTTCGTCTAGACGGGGCACGAGAAATTCAATAGTAGGAATCGTAAATCCCCCACTCAAAGGAATTCCCCTTGGAGCAGGCCTATCGACTC
>OVBE01003370.1:13323-27094 GCA_900406425.1 Iberis pinnata
CTCTTTTCCTCACCGCAAGAGGGACTGAATCGATCATATCCCCTTGTTCGTTGACGACTTGGCTCCCCAGCCTCGTTGACAATGGAATAGTGTCTATAGGATCCTATAGAGCTGAGGGGTCTCGACTCGTCGACTGATCTTGATGACCTACCAATTCTAATATCGATTCTTTAGCTCTTGCGTCGTCAGATGAGGTACTGGTCATGGGATCTGATCTCGGGTCAGATCGACGAGGCCAAGAGCGCCTAGAACGAGTGGACATAGAGACCAGACACTTCTAAGTTTCACCTATAGAAGATTATGTCTACTGGCTCGATGACGCGTCCCCAAACGATCTGGTGGCCACAACCCAAGTCAAGGTCCATCAGGTCGCAGGCCATTGCATCGATGAGAACATAAAATATAACCGCAATAAGCTAGAGAGATAAAGTAGAGAGAAGGGAGAGCAGAAAATACCTTAAACAAAGATGCGAAGTGGAGGAAATGAAGAGATCATGGGGTATATATAGAAGTATGACCGAGAGTCGAAGCATCACATGTAAGCTGGACCGGGAGACAAAGAGCCAAAAAAAAGAAACAACAGGAAGACAAATCGGCAGCGAGACGGATGACCGGAAAACGACAACTTCTCATTGTAGCTAACTAACCTCGAGATTGACGTCAACCATTACGAATGTGATATCACTCGATTTTGATGACTTTTAGTGAGTATATACACTTGCTATTTGTCATCATTCAAGTTTTTTCTATGTGTTTTGGTATGTTTTCATGATTCTAGGTATTTTAGGCGTTCTGGAGCGAAAAGGTGGTTTAATGCACGAAGTAGATACAATTTGACGAATGCAGAAGCAGAGTTCAGCAAAGAAGCCGGAAATTGATTGACATTTGGAGATGTTGCTATAAATGGGACGGACTGAGATTTTAACTCAAACTTGCCACGTGAGTTAGCTTTCATATGAATATGATTTGAGGTCAATCCATTGAGGCAATCAGAAGTTATGACGATTTAACTCAAGACTGGTCAAGTTGTCTCGCAGAAAAAGCACGTACAACACGTGATTGAAGAGATCGATCGATCCACACATAGATCGATCGATCCCGAAGACTGCAGAATCTTCGTAAGTTTGGATCGATCGATCTGAATGCTCGAGGATTAATGAAGTTTGCCAAAAAGACCTTTCCGTCCTTAAGTTTTATCATAGGTTTTTAGGTTTAGGTTTTTTTCTCTTTTGATTTCTATATAAGTCAGAAGCTTAGGTTTATTTTTATAACACCGAATAGCAAAAAATACTACAAACCAGAACACAGTTTTATTTTATAGGAGAGAAGAGTCTGATACCTGTATTTTAAAGAAATATTCTATACTATGTCTTTTTACTTTAATTCAATTCTGGTTTTGAATATGTTTTCTCTATCAATGATTGTTGATCTCTTGACTATGTCTGAGTAGTCTCTTTGTTAGGTTTTAGGGTTTTCCCAGGGAAAACAGGTTTTGATGGTTAGGGTTTGACTTTTATGGATTTAAGTTATTAGGTTCTTAGTCTATATTTATATTTATTGCTTGAATTAGCCTGATCACCTAGTTCATGACTTTAGGTTAGTAAATACAAAGGGATTTGGTTTATCTAATCTGATCAAGTCTAGATGAATAAGTATCTTTGCTTGCAGGAGTATTGTCTTAGAATACTTATGAACATATCGAATATGTAGTCATTGCATGATTTAATTATCTGTTTTAGAGATCTAAGAATTCGAGAGATGGTTACTCTTTATTTCTAGAAATTCTATCATAGGGGTCTAATACTTCGGGAGGAGATTAGCCTATTGCTGTCTTTTGAGTAGAGATATATTTTCGTTGTTAATCTTGCTTGTCACCTGAACCTCAAACCTGATTACATGTGGAACTTCCCTATTGCCTAGTGTTTATTTCTATTGATTTACATTCACTTTTTAATCATTCATTTTATTTTTAAATCATTTAAAAAAATTCATTCTTTTATCTTGTCTTAGCTAGAATCGAATTTTAAACTGAGAGTCGTGCTGTCTTGTCTTCGTGGGATCGACCATTTACTGTACTACAAAGATATGTTCTATGCAGTATAGATTTAGGATTTAAAACCTGAGCCTATCAGATTTTTGGCGCCGTTGCCGGGGACCACTACAGTGCCTTTTAAGTTTTTCTTAGAGTCTAGTCTAATCTTTTTATTTTTTGTACTAACTTCATTCTTTCTGCTTGTTTTTGTTTTGAAGGTGCATGATCAGGAGATCTAACAAATCACCTAAACTACTTATTCTCTCAAACGAAGAATTTGCACGATTAGAACGCTCGAACTAGAAGTCTAGAAGAAGCGCCATTTCATTCATACCAATGGCTGATAACATAATTCAGAATCCGATCATTCCTTTTGGACAGAACGCCCAAGTCCCTCCAGGAGTGGAGTAGATAGGATAGTTGGGGAGAAACCAACAAGGAGGTAATCAAATACCGCCTTTGAATCTCGAAAGAGATGCAAACTGAAGAGTTGAAAACGCCAATCTAGGCGATGGAAATGGAGAACAAGCTCCACCAGAACCAATCTGAAATCGCCCACCTCCCCCATCACATGGTGTTTGTTGGCGATTTCAACAACCCCGAGGCCTTCCTGGTCAATAGGAACACCCTTCACGCCCCCCCCCCCCCCCNGCTATGACAAAACCAGTTTCATGGCTTGTAAACCGAGCATCTTATAGATCATATTGACAGTTTTGAAGACATATGTAGCACTACTCAGCTGAATGGGGTCTCTAAAGACTTCGTACATTGTAAGCTCTTCAACCATTCTTTAGCTGATAGAGCTCTGAGGTGGCTCAAGTCATTACCTGCCAACTCGATCGAAACTTGGGATGAATGCAAAGCCAAGTTTCTGAACCATTTCTACACCTCCACCAGAACCAACAATTTGAGAAGTAAGATCTCTCAATTCCAGCAAGGACCGGTAGAATCATTCTATGAGGCATGTGACAGGTTCAAGTAGTACCTGCGTGATTGTCCAAATCACATTTTTTCTGAACTGAAACTCTTGAACACTTTCTATAGAGGTATTGGTCAGAAATATCAACTCTCTCTGGATACAGCTAGTAATGGTGACTTCATGACTAAACCCGTGAACGAAGCTTATAAGCTCATCGACAATCTTGATACTAGTAGCAATCATTGTCCTGATTTTGATCGAAGGGTCCGATCATTTGGTTCATAATCTTCTGGACTAGCAGAGATGAAGGAGCTTCTCACTCAGTTTCTGAAGAAATATAATAAGAAGCATGTTAGTTTTGCTGAAGACGTTGAGAAAGTTGAAGCTGACTGCTTTGCAGTCAATGAATCCGAGAACATCGGGGAAGTTAGCTACATAAATAGCCAAGGACAAAGGGTGTACAACCAAGGGTATAATCTAGGTTACAACAAGGGTAATCTGTCATGGAGAAGTACTAATGTCGCAAACCCTCAGGATCAGACTTACCCTCCTCAAAACAACTTTGCACAGAATTATGGAC
The DNA here is from genome assembly GCA_900406425.1 of Iberis pinnata. Taxonomy (NCBI): domain Eukaryota; kingdom Viridiplantae; phylum Streptophyta; class Magnoliopsida; order Brassicales; family Brassicaceae; genus Iberis; species Iberis pinnata. The sequence continues at coordinate 16,855 of OVBE01003370.1, forward strand.
AGACATTTGTTCAGAAATCGGGTTTTCAACAAGCTCCTCAACAGGGCCAGAAGACATATTATGTCCGACAACCCATAAACACATCAGTCTCGTCGAGCTGGGGGAGGGACTTATTGTAGGATATGGGCCTGTCACCCAGGGCCCAAAGGACCAATCCTAACGCCGAAGGCCCGTCCAAGCAAGATCGACGAGGCAAGCGAGACCGCCGATAGAATAATGCACCTAGCCTCCCTGTAGCTCAGTGAATAGTGACCTACGGACCAACTCGTCCGATGAACAGGACGCCTAGCTAACTACCGCATAGTCGAATGATGATGGAAGTAGTACAAATAGAAGATAAACCTCACCGAAGAAAAGATTGGCATTGAACAGTAAAAGAGCTTTAGAGAGAAGTTAGAGAGATAAATCGACGATCTGAGCTTCTCTGTAATCTGTGTAAGTGCATCATGATTGTCGATGCGCTTCTTTTCCTTGTACTTATTATTCTCGTTATCAAATACGAACTCAAATCCAGGAAGACCGACAACCCTAGATTCAACAGCTGCTTTTTCTAAATGTTCTTCAACGATCTTTTTCGTCTTGGTCGTTTCTAGTGCTGGTTAAGGTTCTAGACATGCTTCTCAATTCTTTCAAGTTCAGGAGGAGTTGTTCAATTTTCTTTGAAGAAGTACTATATGATGAGGACATGGATATAAACGACCCAACTGATCAAGAAGAAGTCCTTGTGATGTATGTTCTTCCAAGAACCAGAGCTGGAAGCAAGAGACTTAAAGGAAAACTTCAGCTAATAAGTTCAAGCTTTAATTATCAAGCAAGAAAGGCTAGAAGTTCAAAGCTCAAGGATTCTCAAAGAAGAACAAGAAGACGGTTTCAAGGCTGTTGGAACAGAACAAGAACTTAAGCTTATTAAATGATCTTTTGATGTGATCGTGACCAGCTCGGAAGGAGATGAACCCAAGATAGTTGGAGCTAAAGAATTAGCTAAGGAAGTTTATGCCTTTATCGCATTAGAAGAGCTAGAGAAGCTAGAGATCGCTAAAAAAGTCAATCATACTAATGTGATCCTGACAAGTTCTGAGGAAGTAGACCCGGAAGCTGAGCTTGAACCTGAGTAAGAACCAGAGCCAGAAGGAAGAATCACCCGTTCTAGAGCCAAGGAGCTAGCCAAGAAGATTCATACATTGCTCCACGATGATTCAGAAGCTTCTGTAGAACTGTACAACGTCATCACTTTCAGCCTCATCAACGAACCATGTAGCCATGATTGAGTAGCTAAGTGATGTGATTTGTACTCTTTTCCTTGGTGGTGATTTTGGTAGAAAGGAGGTTCGCCTGTAAGGTTTTTAACAAGGCAATCACATCACTACATCCAAGCTATTCAAGACTAGCTACTTGGTCGAGTGTCTTAGACACTTCTACAAGAAAAAGACACCATGTTGTTTTTCTTTATTTCATGAACTACATGTTGTTTATTTTTGGATGCTCAGTTGTTTCTAAATTTTGAATCCTATAGTCCAAGGAATGATATATCGCCTTGTTCCTCTTTTATTTTTCTTCAGTGAATGAATTTTAGAGAAAACACTTTGAGCAATCTGTTTATTCACTCATAGATTTGAGAAATCCGAGACTTTTACAAGAATCTATCTTATAAAAAGTTTATTCTATCCATCTAAGCTCTAATCACCAGAGCTTCGAGTCGTCCATAATCCATCAATTCATTCATCCATATATCATCATCCGTGCCTTTCCTTCTATAGAGTCTCGAGATCGCATCAGGTGGTATTAGAGCCAACTCTGAACCAGAAGCTAAGCGAATTTCCTTACCTTAAAACTCAAAAAAAAAATTGCATCATTGATTCCTTGTTGTTGTAGAGTCTATTTTGTTGGAGTTTTAATATGATTTTTTGTTGCTGTTAGGGTGTGTATTAGGCCGTTTGTTCTTTAGTTTCTTTGCTTTGAGTCAATTGTTAGTTTGTTAGGGTTTTGTGTCTTTTTTTCTCTCTTGTTGAGTGATCGAGTCTGTTTTTGGTTTCTTTTGAATTTGCCTTTGTCGAGTTTTACTTGCTGTTAATTTTTTCTTGTTCGTTTGAGTCTGGTAGGTGTAGATTTGTTCTTTGTTTTAGTTTAATAGAGTTTGTTCTAGGTCTGTCCGTATATTACTTTATTGTCGAATTTTTGTCCTTGTTCTTTGTATCGAGTCTGACTATGTCCTTTGAGTATTGGTTACATTAGTTTAGTTGTTTTAAGAGTTTTTATTACACTTGAGAATGAGAAGAAAGGAAATTTCTCATTAACCAATAATGTTGTACATTAGTGTATTTATAGTAACACTAGTAAAATGTAACTAACTATACATTTATATCATAATATGCCCCCTTAAGCCTTTAATTGTGAAGTTCTTGAGGCAAATAAAGGCTTGAAAGTTGAAATCTTGGCAACAAAGTCTTGAATACTCATGGTGGTAATGCCTTTGTCAATAAATCTGCTAGATTATCTGCAGAAGCCACATGTAGAGTGTTCAAAAAACCAGTCTTGAGTTGATCCCGAGTAGTATGTCAATCAATTTCCACGTGTTTTGTCCTTTCGTGAAAAACTTGATTATAAGCAATGTGTAATGCCGATTTATTATCACAAAACATTGTAGCTGGAAGCTTGATATTAACATGAAAAGCCTGTAATAGTTGTTGAATCCATAACAGCTCACAAGTTGTATTTGCCAAGCTTCTATACTCTGCTTCGGTGCTGCTCCTGCTCACCACATTCTGTTTCTTGGATTTCCACGACAGTAAAGAACCACCAAGGAAGACACAATATCCATATACAGATCTTCTTGAGTCTGGACACGCAGCCCAGTCTGCATCAGCAAAAGCTGATAATGTTAAATCTGAATCTGCAGAGAAGAATAGCCCCTGTCCCGGACTGTTCTTGATATAGCGTAATATCTTGTGTGCAACCTGCATATGTAGATCAGTTGGCTTTGATAAGAACCGACTTAGCTTATTTACAGCATAAGTAATGTCAGGTCTAGTTATAGTCAAGTATAGGAGCCTTCCAATTAACTCTCTGTAAGGCTTGGAATCTGGTAAAAGAGTACCATCTGATATACTTAACTGTATTGTATGGTCCATAGGCACTGAATTGGGTTTGCACCCTAATAAACCTGCATCTTCAAGAATAGACAAGGCATACTTCCTTTGACACACTGTGATACCTTTCTTTGAACGTGCTACTTCCAAACCAAGAAAGAATTTAACTGGTCCAAGATCCTTGATGTTAAATGACTGATGAAGTAGCTGTTGTAGATTTGTGATTGCATCCTGATCATTACTAGTGATTATATTGTCATCTACATACTTGTGAAAAAGTGTGATACCATTGACGGCTTGCTTGTTTAAGACCATACAGGGACTTATGCAATCTACAAACAGGATTTTGAGGCAGAGAAGTACCAGGTGGTGGAGTATAGGAAGACTCATATAGATTTCTTCATCTAAAGTTCCATGGAGAAATGCATTAGTAACATCCATTTGTTGAAGAAACCAACCATTTACAACAACCAATTTCAGTAGAAGTTTCACTGTGACTAGTTTGGCAACTGGGGAAAAGGTATCAATATAATCAATCCCTGGTTGTTGAGTGTATCCCTTTACCACAAGTCTGGCTTTGTAGCGTTCTACTATGTCATCTGCCTTATACTTAATCTTATAGACCCATTTATTTCCAACAACATGTTTCCCTTCAGGCAGTGTGCCACATCCCAAGTATTAGTATTATTAAACGCTGTCAATTCCATATTCATAGCCTCTATCCACTTGTCTGATTTCATAGCCTCCTTGAATGATTTAGGTTCAGTTTCAGCAGAAAAATATAGGACAGTGTGTTTGTAATGTGGTGATATAGTGTCATAATAAAGAACAAATTGTAAAGGAAAAGGGGTAGTGTGAGTAGAAAGGGGCATTGTTGGTGTTTTGGTCATGTGACAGTGATACTCAGATAAATATGAAGGTGGTTTACCAGTACGTTTTGATCTTTTATGATATGTAACAACTGGACCATGTAATGATTCAGTTATAGGAATAGATTCTGGTAGACTATGGAATAAAGGAGGTGACTGGTGGACAGGATATGCAGGTAATGTGATTGGTGATGGTATAGTAGATGATGCAGGTACTACTGCAGGAGATGATGCAGAATCTAATGCAGAAGATGATGCAGGAATCAAGACAGGAGATGATGAATCATGAATATTGTTATTAGTATGACATGAAACAGGCAACACAGAAGAATGAAAGAAGTCATAATCAGCCAGAATCTTATCATCTTTAAAAGGAAAAATCTTTTCATGAAAAACCACATCACAAGAAACGGAGATAACATTTGTTTCAAGATCTAATACTTTGTAACCTTTATAACCAAGAGGATAACCTATGAAGACTGAAGCTCTAGCTCTTGGAGAAAATTTAGTCCTATGCTTAGGATAAGTAGAAACAAAACACAAACAGCCAAAATTTCTTATAAAATCATAGCAAGGTTCTTTTGAAGTTAAAACTTGATATGGAGACTGATCTTTTAAAACAGGTGAGGGAAATCTATTAATCAGAAAAGCAGCGGTTAGAACACAATCATACCAATATACTAGAGGAATATTTGATTGAAATAACAAAGATCTTGCCACATTTAAAAGATGCCGATGTTTGCGTTCTACAACAGAATTTTGTTGTGGTCTATCAACACAAGAGTAGTAATAAAAAAATCCCATGTTGTTTTAACAAATCAGTAAATGCAAGTTCAGGAGCATTATTAGAACGAATGGCCTTTACATGTTTATGATATTGAGTTGAAATGTAAGTTAAAAAGTTTGAAAATATATGTTTCACTTCACTCTTATGTTTTAACATGTAAACCCATGTAACACGAGAAAAATTATCAACAATAGTTAAAAAGAAATGATATCCTTCAATTGATTCTTTTGAGAAAGGTCCCCATATGTCTATATGAAGTAAATCAAAAGGTGCAGATGACAAATTGTTATTAGAATGAAATGGTAATCTACGCTGTTTAGCAAGAGGACAAATTGAACAAACATGATCTTTATTTAAAACTGATTTTGGTAAAGACAAAGCAGAAGACAACACAGAAAGTTTGGCTAAAGAAGGATGACCCAAACGGCAGTGCCACAAATCTCCATCAATAACCAAAGATGCACAAAACTCTTTATTATCAAGATGAGGCAAGTCCAAGTTGGTGAGATCAAGGATGTAAAGTTTTTGTATTAATTTGCCTCTACCAATCGTCCAGGCCTGAAAAGGTCCTGAATTATGCAATAGTCAGAATAAAAATAAGTTGAAGCTTGACTATGAATGAGAAAAGTACTGACACTAATGAGATCAAAACTAAATAATGGAACAAACAGAACATCATGCAGAATCAATGTATGTGAAAGATAAACTGTGCCTATATGAGTTATGTGTTCCCTAGCTCCATTTGGTAAAGAAACTGTAGTATTATGCACTGGTCTAGTATCAATAAATAATGAAAGATCAGAACAAACGTGACTGGTAGCACCAGTGTCTATTATCCAAGCACCAGCTGGAAGAGATTTAAGTAAGGTTGAAAAACATTGATTCTGAAAAGTAAGGCTATTGTTCTGATATTGGAGACTGGAGGATGGAAAAGGAAACGTACCAGCAGAAAATTGAGGAACTAAGAAACCAGCAGCATATATTGATGATAAAGTTGGAACTGACTTGTTTGAAATGTTTACTTGAGTGCTCATCTTATTGATTAAGTGATTCTCATCAGTATAGGTGTCCAAGGATTGCAAATGTTCAGGATATTCCTGATGTTGATCTGTGACATAAGCCACAGTTTGGTCTTTGTTGTTATATTTTCTTGGAGCTTGTTGAGATGCTCTCTGATTCTGATTCATAAACCTTGGAGTAAGAACAGGTTGTTGAAATGATCTATTGCCAGTTAGTGTTTGACCTCTGAAAGCGGGATTGAGAGGAGGTCGAGATTGTTGATTCTGAGACTGAGAAGGTGGTCTATACCCTGATGGATAACCATATATTTGATAACACTTATTGACAGTGTGACCAAGCAATCCACAGTGAGTACATATTGGTCGTTGTCTTGGTCTAAAGTTACCATATGCTGCCACAAAAGGTTGGTCAACAGATTCTGAATTGTAAGTGTATCCAGGATTAACTTGAGGAACTTGTCCATTGGTGAAAAAGATAGCTCAATCATTCTTAATTGGTGGTTTGATCTGCTTCTGACACTCATCTTGAGCAACTATATTGTATGCCTCTTCCATAGTAGGTAAGGGCTTTAGCATTAAAATATGACGTCTTGTTTGCTCATAGCCTTCATTGATCCCCATCAAAAACTTTGTTACTTTGCTTTGCTCCTGTAATTTTTCCCAAAGTATTGCTACACCACAAGTGCACTTGCCACAAGTACATAAAGGAAGTTCCACAAAGTTCTTATACTCTTCCCAGAGTGTTATTAAGGCAGTGTAGAATGAACTAATATCAAGAGATCCTTGTTGAATTGAATGAATTTGCTGTTCAATTTCATATATTCTTGGAGCATCACCCTGTTTAAAATGAGCTAATAGACTATTCCAGATACCTTCAGCAGTTGAAACAAACAATAAACTCTGACCAATCTTTTTACTAACTGAATTAATCAGCCAAGTTATGACCATGTTATTGCATCTTGACCAAGAACCAGCATTCAGATCATTATCAGGAGGTTTTGGAATTTTACCGTTGATAAATCCAAGTTTGTTTCGAACGTTAAGCGCCATGTGAATTGATCTACGCCAGGCCTGAAAATCTGCTCTAGTTTCGAGACAATCGGAGACTAATTGCAATCCTGGATGATCGGTACTATGAAGGTAGTACGGATTTTCATATTGATCGGTACTCTGACAAATTGTTGAGCTAGAATCTGTTGACATTGTGAATCAAGAATTGTAGAAGAAGTAATTTGCAGCTGAATTTGAGCTGAATTCGGAGTTTTAACTGATTTGACGAATATCGATTAATGACGATGACGAAAACAAGAAATTCCTATTTATCGGAAAAAGGAAAGTATAATCGCTACAATGTATATGATGATTGTCAAGAAATGAAGAATCAGAGTGATTTGATGAATCACAATCGAGAAAGAAAAGAGGAAAGAATCAAGAATTGAAGAACTCATAGTTGTTTGTTTTGCTCTGATACCATATTACACTTGAGAAAGAGAAGAAATGAAATTTCTCATTAACCAATAATGTTGTACATTAGTGTATTTATAGTAATTCACTAGATGTTCATCACGGATATATGGACTCGAAGAATGTTTCCTGATTATCTCCAAAAGATCTCTTTCTGGGTGAAATTCCTCAACATTCCAGATGAATTTCGTGATGAATACATGTTAAGAGAAATTGGTCAGAACTTGGGTGTTGTTGAAGAAGTCAGATTGAAGGAACCTTTCAATGATAAACTGGCAGAAGCTTGGGCTAAGATCTCTATCGAAGCTGATTCTAAACTCATCTTTGCGCTTCACATTCAGTTTAGAAGGGGAGAAGCTCCGACTCTGATTCGTTTCCAGTTTGAAAAGCTTCGCAAATTCTGTTTCAATTGTGGTTCCCTACAACATGATCAATATGTATGTCCTGTGCATACTGAAGCAGAAGTACCTCAATATATTCCCCTGGAACTTCCCAATCAACAACCTCTATCTTTATCGGAAATACCTATAGTTCCAGCACTTCAGACTATGCAGAGAAATGGAAGATTGCTCCTTGAAGCAACCAGGAAAAGGAAAGTTGATGACCATATTTTAGAAGATACTGCTTCTTCCAGCAAGCAAGTCAAGACCAAGAGGAATGCTACTTTAACTATCAAGGGGAGGGTGGATACCCCCAAACCACCCCTCTCAGAATGAATCTACTGCATTGGAACTGTCAGGACATAAAGAACACCCTGACAGTGTAAAATCTTTTTGGTATCAAGTCAAATTTTGATCCAGACTTGATGTTCCTTTCGGAAACAATGACTGAGGACACTTTTGTAGTAAATCTCTGTTCTCGGTTGGGTTATTCTGGTAACTATATAGTATCTCCAGTGGGTAGAAAGGGTGGTACATTAGTTTTTTGGAAGCAGGATGTGCAGATAGACTGCCCTGCAGTTACCTCCCCACACTATAATGTCTTTTGGTTAAGATCATGCAACAGGTCTTTCAAGCTAATCTACTTGTATGGTCCCCACATAAATATGAAAGAAGTCTCCTCTGGCAACATCTGGTAGCTGCTTTTGGTTAATCTAGCATCACATCTAATTCTCAATTGTATTTAGGTGATTTCAATGATATCAGATCGAATTCAGAAAAGTTTAGAGGAAGACATAGATCAGAAGCCACATTTTCCTCCTTTAGAAACTTGATCTCAGCTCTGGGGTTAGAAGATATTAGATTTCATGGAGGCAAGTATACTTGGTGTGGGAACATGTATAACCATACAATTAAGACCAGAATAGACAGAGCTATGGCTACTACGGAATAGGCTGCTCAATTTCCAAATGCTTATGTTTCTCTTTTGAAGTGGAGCTCTTCTGATCATAGACCAATCCTCCGGGATACATATGACAATCATTGGAGAGGCAGACCTCAATTTAGATATGATATTAGATGGAATCACTTGCCTGAAGTTAAGCAAGAAATATCCTCTCTTTGGGCTCAGCACTGCTCTCATCTTCAGCCTGCAAACTTTATGAAGGCCCTTGCATAATGTAAGAAAGGTCTAATTAATTGGAAGAGAGAGCATCCTCAGAACTCAGCAAAAGAAATCCTTGACCTCCAACTCCAACTGCACCATACTTTTCAGCAACCTCAAGTTGATTACACTCTTGTCAGAGATATCAAAACCAAACTCACCAAGGCTCATCATAATGAGGAAATATATCAAAGGCAAAAGAGCAGGGTTCAGTGGCTGACTGCAGGGGATAAGAACTCAAAATATTTCCACTCCAAGCTCAAGCAAAGAAGATGTCATAACCGTATTGCAATGGTTGAAGATACAAATGGCATTATCCACCATGCTCCTGTTAAGATACATGAAGTATTTATTTCTTATTATCATAATCTATTTAATGATAATCATGAGAACTCAGCTGAGGAATACAATGTTTTCTCTGGTTTGCAGCCTAGGGTAACTGAGGATATGAATCTACATATGACAAGAATGGTAACAGAGGAAGAGATTCAATTGGCTTTACAACAGACTAATGGAGACAAGGCCCCTGGACCAGATGGATTCACAGGTCATTTCTACAAGGCTCATTGGTCCACTCTTAAAGACTCAGTGTACATTTCCTCTGGGCATTAATCATACTAACTTATGTTTAATCCCAAAAATAGCCAATCCAATTAACCCAAGAGACTGTAGGCCCATTATTTTAGCAAATATAGCTTATAAGCTAATCTCGAAAACCCTAGCCTCTAGACTGAAACCAATCCTGCACAGAATTATCTCTGTAAACCAATCAGCCTTCACCCAAGAGAGAAAAATAACTGATAATATCCTAATTGCTCAAGAACTAATACATTCTCTGACAACCAAGAAACGTAAATCCCCATCAGTGGCCCTCAAGCTAGACATTACCAAAGCTTTGGACAAGGTTAACTGGAAATTTCTCATGTTCGTGTTACAAAAGCTGGGGTTCTCAGATAAGTGGTGCTCATGGATTTATACATGTATCTCTACCTCAACTTACTCTGTTTTGCTGAATGGAACCCCTTATGGACATATCAAACCCTCCAATGGGCTGAGACAAGGGGACCCTATTTCCCCATACTTATATCTAATTGTTTCAGAAGGATTATCATATCTTTTGCAAGACCTGGTCAGTAAAAATCAGTTAGATGGGTTCAAAGCAAGTAGAGGTGGCCCTTACATCTCCCACCTCTTCTTTGCAGATGATTGTCTTATATTTACAAGAACCAATGATCAGGATTGCAGAGCCTTAAGAAATATATTACACATCTATGGGAAGCTTTTAGGGCAATGTGTTAACTTCCAAAAGTCCTCAGTCATTTTCAGTAAAAATTGCCCTCTTGGAGCTCAGAGAATGGTTATGCGTATCACAAGGGTCAGACAGTATGGAGGCACACATCAATATCTGGGTATGCTTGCTGATATACTTGTATTTTCACTCGTTTTTAGCTTTGTTTTGCATCCATTTTAGAT
>OVBE01003371.1:0-27092 GCA_900406425.1 Iberis pinnata
ATGGGCCACGAGCTGGACAGTCCAGCTCGTCAGGTCGGCCCATATAGCTTTCGTCTTTCTGGGCCCCTTCTCTTCGTCACGTCGGCGTCCAGCTGGGCCTTGAGTCGAAATGGGCTTTTAGGGCAGGTGCTAANTACTATTATTAAATTTCTGTAATATTTTGTAAACTCTTTTAATTATATGATATATGATACCAGAAAAGTGCTTTTCTCAAATAAAATAGGTAAAATCGGTAATTGTCCCAAGGACCAAATATGCAATTTCCATAATTTTTTCCACTTGGACGCGACTTAAGATCACTTGATCCCTCTCCTTTGGTCGATCGATCCAATATTCTTGGCCAAACGATTAATCCTTTCTTTCTGGGATATGATTGATCGATCTTGGCTCGTCGATCTACCCAAACTTGTTCTCGCACAAAATCTTCAAAAAGGGATCGATTAATATCATATCCTAGGATCGATTGATCTTGCTCTATTCTTGGTATCAACTTTAATATACGTGAAAATCCTCTTATTTCTTTTGATCATGTCCATTTTCAGCAATTTTATGAAAATACTCCAAATACACTAAAAATTATTCATAAACACTTTGAAATTTTAAAGTCAAGTCTTACTAAAAAGACGTTAAAACTGAATATTATCAATTTTTCCCATACTTAGTCTTTTGCTTGTCCACAAATAAACAAAATTCTAAATCCAAAATAGATTTTTGAAAACTTCTCCAACGTTAATACAATGTTTAAATCTCGTCTTCCTCAAAACTCCCAAAATCAAAAGTTAAATTTAATATAAAAAAGAAAGAAAAACCTAATGTTATATAATTTAAGAATGGAAAAACTGAAATTGTAAAACTAATAAGTTCATGGGCCAAAATGCAAAATATGAAAATTCTGTAAAAATTCTCGGATAGTGGATCGATTCTTGTGGTCTTCAAATGGATTGATTGATCATCTTGCACGTATTTTCCCAAGGATTGTGAATCGATCAATTGTGGTATGGATCGATCGATCTCCTATGTAGCTCTTCTTTTTTTGGATCGATCAATCTTATTAAGATCCATCAGTTTTCATTCCCGAGAAAGGTGGATCGATCGATTCCTCGTGGATCGATCGATTTGTCTTTAACGTGGGAGATCTATGCTTGGATCGATCACAAACTTAGCCAAATTTTATCCTTTTTCGTGCAGAATCGTTGATTCCCAAACCACTCAAACACATATAATTCTTGCAAAAACACCAAAATTGCACAAAAACACTTAGATAATGCCATAGCAAGCATAAAGGCCTTTGTTCTTCCCGGATAACTTTCAAGTAGACGTCTCCATTTTCCGAAAGTGGATAAAGTGAGATTATATATGAGCAAAGGCTTCCGAATCTCACGTCATCGAGCCCCATTATTAATGGATGTATTTTCTCTAGTTCTCTTTCTTTTAAGATTTCCGTCGATGCACCACATGTACATGAGATTACCGACTGATATGCATATGCTTGTTATTCTTCCCACAGGGAAGAAATTTTTTTCTAAGATGGTCTCACCTTCTTGTCGACACTTTGCCAACTGCAACTTGAGTTGATGACTACATGTATTTTTTTTGACATATATTGTTGCTTAAGGTCCATCCATAATTGATATGATTCGATGATATATGTGATGTTTGATTTCACCTTTGGTTCGATTGATGCACGAATCCACCCGACGGTTACTTAATTCATTGTTAGCCAATTTTAAAAATCAGCATTATCTTTTGTTGGCTTATTGAATGATCCATTGATAAACCCTATCTTTTTGTTTGCTTGTAAAGCATTTAACATCTTGGAAGTCCACTCGTTTTACTTTTCTCCGTTTAAGTGAACAACGGTTATCAAGGAGTTGATATTATTTGACGCGTCAAGAGCATAAGATGAGATGACTATTGTTGCTAGTATATTGTTCTCACTCGGTTAATAGGTGAATCATATTTAAAGTCATGTTGAACCGATATTGGTTATGTCATTAACCATAAGTCTAATTCGAAGAAGCAGGTGGCAAATACTCCTATGCATTCAGAGAGTTTGCTGTTACATAGTTTGTTAAATCATTAACCAACACGCGGAGTCTTTATAAGCCATCTTCTTCGTCGATATTGAGCTAAGCTCATTTTTAATGTTTTCTTCAATTTTAGTTTCTTTGAGTGAGCTTTATTGTAACAGAGAATTGTTCTTGATTGATCTTTCTTAGTGAATTTCTGGATTGATTTTGGCCCCAAGGACATAGCTTCTCAAATCGCGAGTGAACCCTGGGTAAACAAATTGTTTAGATGCTAAAACAAACAATCAATAGAGAGAGTAGTGAGTTGAATCTTGAGGTGAGAGACGCAACAATTGGTATCATAGCTCTTGGTGGAGAAAGCATGGCTTTAACTCATATTGAGATGGAACAATTTGACATAACTAGGGATTTATTTCTGTGGAAGATTTGAATGATGGCACACATCGGGAATCAAGGTTTGAAAGATGTTATCCTTAGTGACAACTTCGATATAGTCACAACGGTAAGTATCTCTGGTGATGCAGGGTCAGAATCTACTGTTCCACCTCGCACAAAAACTCAGGTAACTCAAGATATTGCAAAATTAGAAAGAGATGAAAAAACAAGAAATCTTATAATCTTGAATGTAGAAGATCATGTTTTTAGGAAAATTAAATTGTGTTCAACTGCTGCATCAATGTGGACTGCATTAGATCGTATTTATTTACCGAAGTCTTTGCCAAATCGTATACATGTGCAATCACAATTTTACACATTTAATCTGATGCATTAAACTCAATAGATGTTAATGTAGTTTCATTTCTTAAGATTGTGGCTGAAATGAGTAGTTTAAATGTGAATGTATCTGATGAGATTCAAGTTATTTTTGTTTTTAAGTTCCCTTTCTTCTAGTTATGATCAATTAAAACATACTCTTAAGTATTGTAAAGAAACTATAACGCTTGAGGAAGTTATCTTTGCATCTAGATCAAACGAAAGGGAACTATCATATGCATGGGCGGATGTACTAACAATGTAGAGGGGGCAAGTGCCCCGGTTAAAATATAAACTTTAGTTATATTGTGTAATTGTTTCTATTGATTTATTACATTTTGGTTAAATATTCGCACGATTTCCTCCTATACCTTAGTTTGGATTTTAATTTTTGCTTCCACTTTTTTTTTTCCTTTTAACTGTTTTGCATGCTTTTACATTAATGAATCATTCTATTTTAGACTTCTCAAATAGTTTAGTTAGTTAGTTTTTTCATTCTTTTAAATTCTAATAGATTTGTTGATCAAGTGTACCTTTTTAACATTTTTCCTTCGTACTAGTTGGTTAATATTATTTTTTTAGTAACCTATTATAGGGAATAAAGTTGAAAAAACCATGAACTTTTCAATCGCGAAACTTTAAACCCTGAACTCTTAAGTAATCCGTTTAAAACATCAACTATATGTCGGGTTCCGATTTAAACATATATTTTCGTTGACTTATCCAAATTAGACATGAGATTAGTCAACCATTAACTGAGTTTAACAGAAGTTAAACAATGACTTTTTTTTGGGTTAAAACGGCTTGGTCAACATAAAATACATGTTTTAAATGGCTAAATTCAAAAATTTAGTGATTTAAATGGTTTTTTAAAAATTCAGGGTTTTCTTGTCTAAATTTAAAAGTTCAATATTTTTTTGGCATAAAGTCAAAATATATTTTTTTGTCACAAAGTTCAAAAATTCAAGATATTTTTACTTATTTATTTTGTACAAATCTTGTAATTACATTAGTGCAAAAATATATGTTTTAATTATGTAGATTTTAAATTCAAGCTCTTAATTGGCTATAAATTTGGTTAGACTAATCATACAAAATAAAATAATTACTTTAACTATATTCATTATTCGAACATGTAATTTTATTTAATTATTTAGTATATTATATATATATATATATATATTTTTTTTTTCACATCATAAATTTTTAATCCATGTCTTCTCTAACGAACCGAGTTCCATGTTGTTGTATATTTTCACCTTTTTGAATCTATATATTCTTTTTGGTCCATTTTTTCCACTTATGTTATGCAATTTTTGGATTCTTAATGCAAAAAATTTGTTTACAAATAAACGCGAGACACAAACTATCATCAAAACCTATCAAAAACGATAAATAAAGAGTTTAAATGTGCTAAGAGAACAAATTATTCAATATTAATCTCACTTTAGTTTGAATGTATATTATAATAAATAATTAAATAAAATTACATGATTGAATAATAAATATAATTCAGTAATTATTTTATTTGTATGATTAGTCTAAATAGTTTTCTAGTCAGTTAAGAGCTTGAATTTAAAATCTACATAATTCAAACATATATTTTTGTACTAATGTAATTACAAGATCTGTACAAAATAAATAAGTAAAAAATCTTGAATTTTTTTTAACTTTATGACAAAAAATATTTCGACTTTATGCCAAAAATATTTCGCGATTTGGAAGTTCAGAGTTTTTTCAACTTTTTCCCACCTATTATATCATAAAATAATGGTATTTACGGACAAACTATATATCTTTTTATTAAGATCGAAAAGCATGTATTTGTCGTATATATTTTTGTTTCAGTCATTTTATTCATATTCCAAATAACGTGGATTTAAGATCAAAAATCAGATATTTAGTCGATATTACGACTTTGCGAGTTGTAATATTTAATGATCGAAATTTTAGAGATTCATACTTATCTAGTATATTTTTGTTAAACTCAATCTTATATCTCCTAATCTTTCATGATATTTGTATCTATTTTTTGTAGTTTGGTGAGACCGTTCATTTATCTCTTTAACTATAAAATGAAATAAATTAAAATGGATCATTTCAGAGTAACTATTTTCTACCAGAGAATAAAATATGTTTATATAATATATATGAATATTTTAATAATATTTTAGTGAAATTTATTTAAAAATAGTATGGCCCCAATTAAATTTATTTCTAGATTCGCTAGTGGTCATATGCATTGAAGGATGAAAAGAGTGTGGCAACAAGCTTGTATATCTCAGAAAGATGAAGAAATAAAAATCAAGAAAATAAGAAGAACAAAGGAAAAGGCGGAAGTGAATCACCAAAGAAGAGCAAACGTGAATAATGGACATTAATAAAATTCAAATAAGAAAAGGAAGTTTTCTATTCCTAAAGAAAAGGAAAATATAAGATTAGGCATAATCTTATATGGAAATTTTACATTCTACTAAGAATATAAATTATATATTCTACTAGGAATATGAATAACCCAAAGCCTATAAATACATCTACTCTCTCACAAGTTAAGGCATCATAGAATCCAAAAATTCTTTTAGAACTAAGAGGAATAAGAGCTAAAGGGGTTTATAAGGGTTTCAAGATAAATACGATATTATTTTGAGTGGTTCTTTTGATAGATTTTATTAAGGTTGTAACTGATCTTTGATATTTATATATCAATAAAGATAAATGTTTTTCCATAAGTCATAAGTAATACAAGTCGAATTTCTAAAGGGCACACAAGAAAGATTTAGAAAAACCCCACCATGTCACAAGGAAGGACACTTGAAAAAGGATTATTATGCTCGTAAAACAAAGATGGAAAGTGAAGAACAAAGAGAAATTGGAATCATCACAGAGAAGTTGATGTTCTCAGAAGCTTTGAATATGAAATGAGGATGAAGCAAAGGATGTCTTGATCATAGACTCAGGATGCACCATTCATATGACTTCAAGTAGAGATTGGTTTGCAGACTTCAATTCACAAGGAGCTACAACCATCTTGCTTAGTGATGATCACTATGTACAATCAGAGGGATGCAGTTCAATCCATTTGAATAGAAAAGGAAGCAGCATCAGAGTATTACACAATGTCATGTATGTGCCTAATCTCTACTGGTATTTTGGACAGTTTAGGTTACAAGCATGAAGTTGGAGATGGGAAGATAAAGTTCTATAAGAAAAAAAGATTAGCTCTAATGGGAACACAACAGAAAGGACTTTACATACTTGATGGAAAAACTGTATTAGCTGAAAATTGCAATGCAGAAAGAACAATGACAAAAACAACTTTATGGCACAACAAAATTGGTCATCTTGGCATCAATAACCTAAAGGTATTGTCAGGTAAATGTATGATTAAAAAGACTGATATTAAAGCTTTAGATTTCTATGAACATTGTATAATGGGTAAATCAAAGAAACTACGCTTTAATGTTGCATCACATAATGTAAAAGACACATTAGGGTATGTCCATATGGCTAATGTTTATATAAAACAAAGATGAGACATTTGATAAATTCTATGAATGGAAATCTTTGGTTGAGAAACAAGTAGATAAGAAGGTTAATTTCTTAAGAACTGATAATGGTCTTGAGTTTTGTAATCTCAAGTTTGACATGTATTGCAAACAGCAAGGAATTCAACGCCATAGAACTTGTACATACACCCCTCAGCAAAATGGAGTAGCCGAGAGGATGAACAGAACTATATGGAAAAGGAAAGATGTCTCTTAGATGAGACTGGTTTAGGTGAAAAATTGTGGGCAAAAACAGCAGCCACAATGGCCTACCTGATCAATAGGTCTCCTGCATCTGTTGTGGATCACAATGTGCCAAAGAACTCTAGTTAAACGGAACGCCATGATTGTCTCATCTTAGAATATTTGGATCAGTTGCATATGTTCATCAAGATCAAGGTAAACTCAAAGAGCATTTAAGGGAGTGTTTATATGGTATCCACTTGGTGTAAAAGGGTATAAAGTATGGTTATTAGAAGAACAAAAGGTAGCCATAAGCCGCATTGTAGTTTTTCATGAGAATTTGGTCTACAAAGATGTAGTTACACCAAAAACAAAGGATGTATCAGAAGCTCATCTACCAGAAGAAATCAAGGTGGTTTATGAGAAAAGAAAAGAAAAAGAAGATAAACAACCAATTGACAATACAAATTAAGGTGGAGTTATGCCAGAACAAGATGCAAAACAAGAAGATGAAAATGATCAACCTGAGCCACAAGTGGAGCCAGATTTGAGCAACTATCAATTGGCTAGGGTCAGACAAAGGAGAGTTAAAAAGCCACCAGCAAGATTTGAAGATTACACAGAAGATGTAGTGGCCTTTTCTCTCTTAAAATAAGAAAGTATGGATGATACAGTAGAACCAAGTTGTTATCATGAAGCCAAGGAATACAAAAATTGGCCAAGCTGGAACAGTGCAATGAAAGATGAAATGAACTCACTTGCAAATAGCAAAACATGGGAGTTAGTGAAGAAACCAGAATGTGTAAATATCATTGGTTGCAAATGGCTTTACAAGTTAAAGGTTGGTATTACAGAGATTGAACCAAAGAGGTTTAAAGCCATGTTGGTAGCTAAAAGATTTACACAAAGAGAAGGTATTGTACGAAGAAGTGTTTGCACCAGTGGTCAAACATGTTTCCATAAGGACTTTTGTTATCAATAGTAACAAATCAAGATATGGATGAAGTAAATGGATGTAAAAAAACATTTTTACATGGTAATTTAGATCAAGCATTGTATATGGAGCAACCAGAGAGCTTTGTACAAAAGGGAAAAGAGCATATGGTTTGCTTATTAAAGAAATCACTATATGGATTGAAGCAATCACCTCGCCAATGAAATCACAGGTTCAACAGATTCATGTTAGAGAAAAAGTTCATTTAAATTGACAGAGATGCTTGTGTATATGTCAAAGATATCAGCAATTGAAATTGTGTCTATTTACTTATGTATGTCGATGATATGCTGATTGCACCAAAGGACATATCAAAAGTAATGGACATTAAAAGGAAATTTATTCAAGAATTTGACATGAAAGATATGGGAACAACTAGTAAGATATTAGGCATGAAAATCACAAGAAACAAAGAATCTGGTGTGTTAAAGCTATCACAAGGATCATACTTAAAGAAGATTCTCAACAGGTTCAATATGGAAACATCAAAAGCTGTCTCAACTCCAATTGGAGCACATTCCAAGCTGTTATGGTGAAGGATGAAGACGAGTGTCTAGATATAGAAGAAATACCTTATCTAAGTGTTGTAGGCAACATGATGTATGCAATGGTAAGCACCAGGTCTGACCTTGCTTATGCAATTGGTCTAGTTAGCATATTCATGAGTAAACCAGGGAGCATACATTGGGATGCTGAGAAATGGGTCTTGAGATACATAAATGGATATGTGAATTGCAATTTGGAGTTTACTGATAGGCTTAGAATTTAATCCTAAAACTAATCCTGCAGAGAACATATCACTATAACATAGTAAATGGTCGAATCCATAGAGACCAGACAACACACATTTAGTTTAATCTCAAATCAAGCTAAGACAGAATAATTAAATTGTTGGTGTCGAATCAAAACAGTAATTAAATAAAATGGTTTTAGACAATAAAATAAAAGTGTCAGGCAATGGGCAATCCACATGTAGTCAGGTTTAAAAGTCAGGTTATCATGCAAGGATTTTCGTTTGAAAATATTTCTCAACTCAAAAGACAGAAACTAAATTAATCTCTTTCGGAAGTATTAATCCTTATATTCAATTTACTAAATACAAATCCCGCTGTATTTAGATAATTAAAATATGCATTACAATTAAGATTTGATAAGTTCATAAACCCATAAGACAACATTCCCGCAAGCAAAGGCATTTACTCATCTAGATTAGGTCAGGTTTCTAAACCAAATCCCTTTGTATTTATCAACCTAATATCAAGGACTAGGTGATCAAGATAATCCATGCATTAAGTTTAAATCTAGACAAAGAACCTAAAAATTTCAATCCTATTATGAATCCCTAACAATCAAACCTCATTTCCATGGGAAAACCTAAAACCTAACTAGTGAATTACTAAGACATTGCAAAGCCATAACAAAACAACATCAAAGAAGAACACATCATAAATAAGTATAGATATATTCAAAATGGTTCAAAAATTCTCTCCAAATACAAGGTTCAGGAATCTCTTCTCCCTCAGTAAAAGCTCAAAAGTTGTAATAATGTATCTCATAAAACCTAAGTCATAAGGCTTTTATAGTGTAAAAAGTAAATAATTAAAATATGAAAACGGG
Source organism: Iberis pinnata (assembly GCA_900406425.1). NCBI lineage: Eukaryota > Viridiplantae > Streptophyta > Magnoliopsida > Brassicales > Brassicaceae > Iberis > Iberis pinnata. The sequence continues at coordinate 9,123 of OVBE01003371.1, forward strand.
ATAGACTTGAGGACTTGGATGCAAATTTTGGAAATCTTCTAATTCTTCTCGGGAAAAGGGATCGATCGATCTCTTTGTTCTGCAACTTAGCGAATTCTTCTGATTTTCTCTTAAATGCATCATTTGCTTCAAAACGACCCGAACACTTAGAATCCTGAAAATATACCAAATTTGCAAGGAAAACGCTCGGAATAATGCAGAATAGCAGACATAAATGCCCACTATTATGCATTAAAACCGAGTAATATCATTTACAAAGTGTAAAGATATGCATGTTCAGGGGTATCGTGACTCATATTTTTCCTCAGACATTGACAAGAGCATGTCCATAAGTGGATATGTATTTACAGCGGGAGGAACCACTTTGAGCTGGAAATAAGGGCTTCAACAGGTTGTAGCACTATGAACTACAAAGGCAGAGTATTGCCTTGTCAAAAACTGTGAAAGAAGCTATATGGATCGAAGGATTATTGGAGAATATGGGTTTCAAGTCGTTAAGAATGGCGGTTTGGTGTGATTCTCAGTCAGCAATAAGTCTTGCAAAGAATAATATTTAACATGAGAGGACCAAACATATCAGAGTGAAGTTCAAAGAAGGTTTTGAAGATTCATACAGTGAAAAATTTAGCCGATATGCTCACTAAACCAATTCCAGTTAGTAAGTTTAATGCAACACTTAATTTTCTAAAGGTCAAGGGTTAAAGGGAATTGGCTCGTTAACCGAAGGTTAAGTCCAAGTTATGGTAGTTCACTAACATTTTATGAAGCTCATGAAATCAGTTTCAAGGTGGAGTGTTACTAGTATATGGTTTTCACTCATTATTATGTGAATCAGGTTTAAAGTCAAGTTGAATCGGTATTGGTTATATCATTAACCATAAGTCTAATTCGAAGAAATAGGTGGAAATTACTCCTATGCATTCGGAGGGTTTGCTGTTACAGAGTTTGTTAAATCATTAACCAACGCGTGTAGTCTTTATAATCCATCTTCTTCGTTGATATTGAGCTAAGCTCATTTTAAACATTTTCTTCAATTTTAGATTCTTGAGTGAGCTTCATTGTAACAAAGAATTGTTCTTGATTAATCTTTCTTAGTGAATTGCCGGATGGATTTTGGCCCCAGGGATGTAGTTTCTCAAATCGAGATTGAATTTTGGGTAAACAAATTTGTGTGTTCTTGTGTTTGAGATTCTATTCTTGCGAAAACAAACAATCAATTGAGAGAGTGGTGAGTTGAATCTTGAGGTGAGAAACGCAACAACTATTCTCTCGGTTTCTCTATTTTCGGCTACCTCCATGTATCAACGTTGTGATTTGTTTTAACTAGAAGCAAATCGAAAAAAAATTGGTGAAAAAGATCGAGTAAATCTTTCGTACCATCTAGATTATTAAATTTCAGTTGACATGTTTATTAGAATGAGGTGAACATAAATCTTTGTCAAATCTTATTTGATTCTATCTACAGGTAATATTCAGTTAAGGTATATATATCTCCAATAATATTCATCTAGCCATGCAGTAGGTGTTCCCGGCCGGCATGGTTGTCTTCTTGAACTTGATTTTAGCTAAGCGCGGATCGATCACTCCTCATCCCAAGTTTGAAGCAATTGTGTATGTACAAAAGAATGAAGGTGGAGGACATTCGCCTTTTTTTTGCGGGTTATAGATATTTGTGGAGCTTATTGCTTGTGATTAGGCCATAGTAAGCTCGCTCTTGTTTTGTTTAATTTGGTGAGTTTCCTCGTGATTCAGAAACTCTTGAAAGTTTGATTGCAATTAGTTTTGTTTTCAATCTGATTATATCAAAATTTCATATATTATATGGCGTTCTCAGTCTGAATCTCTTCACGCCATCATTAAGATCTTCTTGGAGGCCTCATGTCCATTAATAACACAATTCACGACTTTTGCTATTTTTTTATTCAAACTTTAGCGTTAAATTAAAGTAAAGTAATTTTCTTTTGAAACTACACAATTTTTAAATATGGGGAAAGTATCCACGCCAAGAAAAGATATTAATTTGTCCACATGAAGAGATTATTTATTTAGATGAAATTGTATGGTTGTTGTTTATGCATGTGACTAAATTACATATTATACACAAGTAGACAAAATATATATTTTATTAAAGACACATATATCTTTAATTTATTAACAACAACGATGAGATTTTGATTCAAATAGAAAACTTATATTATTAAAGACGTAATACTTAACTGAAAATTATAAAACCTTCACTTGTGATGACAGAAAATATCAAATTACACACACACACATGGATAGAGGAGATGGCGAATTGGAAACTAGTGGTTGCGACCTTTACCCTGTCCACTTATTGATGCTCCTACATCGATATGATTCATTAATCTTCTTCCTATAAAATACATAAATACATTATTGATGAAACTTGATATAAACTTCACTTGTGATGTCAAAAAAATATTACACACTTATATATAGATATATATATATATATAGTTATATTATACTAACAGGCCAAGTTGAATTTAATTGCGGTTACGACCACCACCTTGTCCGCTGCTTGACGCTCCAACATCCATTTGACTCATCAATCTTCTCCCTACAAATTATATTATAGTTTGAGGTCATATCATATATACATATATCAATTTTAAAGATATATAAAAGTAAGGAGGAGGGAGGAAATACCATGACCACCACCACCCTGGTCACTGGTTGATGGTCTTGTAAATATGTCTTCATCTGGCCTATATATACTCATCAATTTCCTCCCTACATTTCACAATATTATTAAATATATATTAATTGATTTTCAAATATAACTCATCCTATATATATATATTATGTGCGTTTCACAAGAACTGATCTTGTTAGTGTTCTTGTTCCCATGATATATTATATAGACTGCAACTATATATTTATTTTCATAGGATGTATATATATGATCAGACTGTATCATGAACTTCTCTCCATTAGTTAGCAAAGATAAAACTTATTTGTATTTTATATATTCTTATGGTTAAAACACTAACCGGTGACTGCGAGTGCGTCATGGTGAGAAGGACGAGCAGATTCAGTATTGCAAAGGAGGCTGCAAAGAATCAAAATCACAATGAGCAAATGAACCAGTTCTGAAGATAGAATCTTCTTTCCCATCTCTCTAGCTAGTTCTATTTCTATTTCTTATTCAAGATCTTAATTTAAATATACGAATGGAGAGGAGGCACTCCAAGGAGTATATAGTAATATACAACACCATAAAAACAGGATCCCAGAAATTTATATATTAAGTTTATCCACTAGTCATATTTTATTGATCATCATGTTGACCCTCTCGTCTCTCCAAAGTAGCGAAGACTGACTTATTAATAACTTGACTTATTGATCATCATGTTGACCCTCTCGTCTTTCAAATGAATGTACACAAGGTGTTTATATAAGCTACACACTCTGTTTTAACTAACTTAACAAAGTAACAGATTTACAAATATGTAACTAACACACTAATAACCCCTTCAAGTTGGAGTGTAGATGCTTGAAACTCCTAGCTTGGCCATAAGATGTCGAAATTGAGCTGGATACAATGGTTTAGTGAGAATGTCTGCAACTTGACAATCTGTCCGAATATGTAACAGCTTGAGTATACCAACATCAACCTTCTCACGAACAGAATGGCAATCCATTTCGATGTGTTTGGTCCTTTCGTGGAATACCAGATTGTTACCAATGTGTATGGCAGCCATATTGTCACAATACATCACAGTTGGAAACTTAATAGGCAGCTGCATATCTTGAATGAGATTACGAAGCCATATGATTTCCTTTACAGCAAGAGACATACTCCTATACTCTGCTTCTGCAGAAGAGTGGGACACCATTTTCTGTCTTTTTGATTTCCAAGAGATTAAGGAGTCACCAAGAAACATACAGTAGCTTGAAACTGATCTTCTAGTGTCCAAAGATGCTCCCCAATCAGCATCAGCAAATGCAGTTAAATCAATGCTTGAATCTGAAGAGTAAAACAGGCCATGACCTACTGTGCCTTTGATGTACTGCATAAGTTTGTGTACTGCGTTCAGATGTGGAACTCGTGGATCAGAAGAAAATTGAGCTAATTTCTGAACCGAGAAACATGTATAAGATCTGGTGATTGTGAGGTAAATCAACTTGCCAATGATACTTCTGTAATGTTCTGCATCTGGTAACAATTCACCATCTTCTTTACTCAGCTTCTGATTTGGTTCCATTGGAATAAAGGAAGGTTTACATCCAAGTAATCCTGCAGAGTCCAAAATTTCAAGAGCATACTTCCTTTGACAACTAGACAAGCCAGTAGAGGACCTTACAATTTGTAATCCAAGAAAGTATTTCAACTACCCTTGATCACACAACTTAAAATAGGTATGCAGTTGTGCAATTAGTTGTTGTGAAGCACATTGACTGTTGCTAGCCACAACTATATCATCAACATAGACAAGCACAATGAGAATGCAAGAATAAGTCACTTTTGTAAACACAGTGTGATCAGATTCCTTTTTGAGAAAACCAAGGGAATGAAGAGTCTCTGCAAACTTCATATACCATTGGCGTGAGGCCTGTTTCAAGCCATAAAAGGATTTTTTAGTTTACACACTGCAGTAGAAGGCATAGGACCTTGTTTGGTTTGTAACCAGGTGGTATTTTCATGTATATTTCCTCTTCCAAATCACCATTCAAGAAAGCATTGGATATGTCCAGTTGTGTTAAACTCCAGCCAAGTTTAATTGCAACTCCAAGTAACATTTTAACAGAGGTTAATTTTGAAACAGGTGAGTATGTATCAACATAATCCAATCCTTCTTTTTGTGTGTATCCTTTAGCCACTAACCGTGCTTTATACCTTTCCAAACTACCATATGAATTATATTTTACCTTTTAAACCCATTTACATCCAAATGCATGTTTTGAGTCTGGTAGAGAACAGATAGTCCATGTGTTTGAAGTTTCAAGTGCTTTAATTTCATCATCCATTGCATTTACCCATGAAACATGTTTCTTGGCCTCTGTATATGTAGATGGCTCTATAACTTTTGTTATTGCCATGATGAAGTTGTGAAAATCAGGTGATAATTTGTCATATGAGATGAGATTGCAGAGTGGATATAAGACCTTTGAGTGGATATTATAGCAATGGTAATCTTGTAGATAAGCTGGTTGTTTGTGAACTCTTGTCAATGAATTGTGTTATTCAGGTTTCTGTAGTGGTTCAAAATGATTTGTGGTGATGGATCGAGGTTGCTTTTCAGGTGTAGGGGTGATCAAAGGGAAAATATCAGGTGTAGATGAGGGTGAATCTTTTGAAGCATAGGGAAATACACTTTCATGGAATATCACATGCCTGGAAATAAAGATTGTTTGAGTTTCAATATCCAAAAGCTTATATCCTTTGTAACTTGTAGGATAACCAATGAATGCACAAGCTTTTGCATGAGGCTGAAATTTGTTTCGTTGGTGTGATGAGGTTGAGGCATATGCAAGACAACAAAATACACGAAGCATCTTGTAATCAAGTATTTTTTGCATCAGAGTTTCAAATGGTGACTTGTTTCCAAGAATCTGTGCAGGTAAACGATTGATCAAGAATGCTGCTGTTAATACACATTCACTCCAGAACTTGATTGGCAATTTAGACTGAAACAGCAATGATCTTGCTACATTGAGAAAATCTGATGTTTCCTTTCCAAAACTGAATTTTGTTGTGGTGTTTCAGGGAATGAATGATATGCAATGATTCCTTTTTCTTTATACAAAGTGGTGAAGTTGAATTCAGGTGTATTGTCAGACCTTACTCCTTTAATAGTTGTATCAAATTGATTTTCTATCAATGATATAAAACCTGAAATGATTGTTGTTGCCTCATGTTTGTATTTAAGTAGATAAATTCATGTAGCTCTTGAGTGATCTTCTACAATTGTGAGGAAATATCTGTATCCATCATAAGATGGTTCTAAAAAAGGTCCCCTAGTGTCTATGTGCACTAAATCAAAAGCTTTATTTGTCTTATTGTTGTTCGATACAAATGGTAAGTGCTTCTACTTAGCCAAATGACAAGTCTTACAATGAATATTACTAACATTTGTATTTTTGCTATGTTTGAGAGAAATAGCTTATGATAAGAACTGCAGCTTTAGAAATGCAGGGTGTTCAAGACGCATGTGCCAAGTTTCTGAATCCACTTTCACTTGAAAAATGACTGGTGATGATTGAGGACAAGAAGGCTGATCTGCTGAGTCCAAGAGGTTTGAGATTAAATTACCCTTCCCAATCGTCAATCCCTTGGTAGGATCCTGAATTTGACAACTAAATTCATCAAACCAAACACCACAATGCAACTGTTTGGTGATAGCTAATGCTGAGTAAATGAAACTTGAACTGTGGAATAAACAACACTCCATGAATGATGATGATATGATTGATTCTAACAGTTCCAATTCCATGTATTTCGACAGCAATTCCATTTGGTAAATTCACATTCATGTCATCAAGAGGTGTGAAAGTCTGAAACCGACTTCTATAATATGAAACATGATGTGAAGCTCCTGAATCTATAACCCACTTGTTCATATTCACTATCTTATCAGATAAAGAATGAAAATAGTGCTTGTTATCATTTGATAAAGTGCAGAATATGTTGGGAAAGATAGTACCAGATAATTGACAGATTGTTGCTTTGGGAGTAACAGATTGTTGTTGTGTATCTGGTATTTCACTTATTGTTGCATTTGATGAATGTATTTGGAGCTGAGATAAGCCAATAAATTCTAAATTTGATCAGATGACAAAGTTACACCAGCATCATTTTGTTCAACTGAGGTTGTGAGTGCAAGATTGGTAGTGAATTGTTGCTGTTGCATTCTTTGCTTCTTTGGTTTCCAACTAGGTGGATAACCATGTATCTTGTAGCATTTTTCAGCAGTATGACCTTGCAAACCACAATGAGTACATGTAGGTCTTGGTCTTGGCTGATTGTTATCAGTTTTGATAAACTTTGTTTTCATTTGAAATGCAGATGGATTTGGAGTTGTTATCAATCTTTGACGTTGAGACTCATCAGATTCAAGCATGTTATACATATCTGAAAGAGAAGGACGAGGTTTCATATTGAGAATCTATCCTCTGATGTTTGAAAAATCATCATTTAGTCCCATCAAGAATTGAGTAATACGAGTTGTTTCCAAATCATCCAGCAGTTTCATGACTTAAGAGCATATGCAACCACCATTTTCCATCAAATTCTATGTGCACGCTAATTTTTCCAAAGAGTTACTTTATTGGTGTAATAGTCTGAAAAAGACGATGTCCTTGACGCAATGTGAATATCGTTTGTAAAGATCATCCCAGATTCCTGCTGCATCTGAAATGTAAAGAATGCTAGCATAGATCTGTTTTGAAACTACATTGAGTATCCAAGCCTTTACCACACTGTTACATCGGATCAAAATTTTGTGAAGAGAATCAGATTCTGGAGGTCTAGGAAGAGATTCATCTACAAAACTGATTTTGTTCTTAGCTTCTAAGCTGATTTTCATTGTTACAATCCAAGAATTGTAGTTATCACCAGTTAAAATCTCTGAAACTATTGTCATACCTGGATGATCACCAGATTGAAGATAATAAGGATTGTGATGATTATTAATTGAATCTGAAATTTTGAACTGAAATTCATATGAATTTTGAGTTCCTTTTGAAGTCGATTTGTTCTTTGATGTTAAATTTTGATTTTCTTCTTAAGAATCTGTTGGAATGGATTTGTTCCTGAGCTTGGTTACTTTCTTGACCATTTTTAGATGAGATTGGAGAAGAAAGATGAACACAACAAGCTGAAATGGAATCAAAGTGAAGAAAACAAAATCGAAGAGAGAAAGCAGAGACGATGAAGGAAAACAGAGAAAACATAGATTTTCCCAAGAAAGATTGAAGAGAAAATGCAAATGCAGAGAGAAAGAAGAGATTTTTGCGGAAGAAGGAATGAGATTTTATTCGTCTGATACCATAATAGATTGTATGTAAAAGATATTCTCATTAACTTCAAATGAATGTACACAAGATGTTTATATAAGCTACACACACTTTGTTTTAACAAACTTAACAAACTAACAGATTTACAAATATGTAACTAACACTAATAATATGCATATATATTTACGTATATATTATGGTATACTAATACGTATTGGTTAAGGTGTATATGTTGACAACTGGTCTTGTCATTTAGTTGTAGATCCCATACTTGTCGAGAAGCTATAGTGATATCTAGTTTCTGTGTGGGGCTTGATATCACTCGGTTTTAATGCATAGTAGTGGGCATTTATGTTTGCTATTCTGCATTATTTATTGTGTTTTCATTGTATATTTGGTAGAATTTCAGTATTCTAGGTGTTCGGGTCGAGTCGAAGCAAAACGATGCAATTTCAGGAGTTTTCAGAAGATTTTAGAAATTGCGGTCAGAAGTGCTCGATCGAGCAAGCATTGGATCGATCGAGCAAAGCCATTGTGAGATACACGATCGGGCAATATAGTTGCTCGATCGGGAAAATGCTCCTGGAAAATTACGGAGATCAAGATCGATCAGGCAAAGAAGAAAGGATCGGGCCATTTATTGAAATGCTCGATCGGGCAACCACATGCCCGATCGAGAAAATTTCCCGAGAAGAAAAAGAAGTTTTCAAAAATTTGCAATCAAGTCCTCAAGTCTATCAAAGTTTTCCATATTTATTATTTTACTTTTTTTTAGCCTATAAATACATTGTGTTTTAGGCCTTTAGAAATTAAGCTTTATTTTATTTCTGAGAGAATTATTGAGGAAGAGGAGATTCAACCTGTATTTGGAGAATATTTCTGAACCCTTTCTAATATATCTATTTGTTTTAATTATGTGTTCTCCTTTGATTTTGATTTGTGATTGCTTGTCAATTTCCGAGTAGTTCACTAGTTAGGTTTTAGGGTTTCCCAGGGAAATAAGGGTTTGATTGTTAGATTTATCATAAGGGGATAATAATTGTTAGGTTCTTAGTCTAGACGTGTTATTAATGGTTGAATTAAACTGGCCATTTAGTTCACTGATATTAGGTTGATAAACACAAAGTGATTTGATTTAGAGATCTGACATAGTCTAGATGAATAAGTGTCTCTGCTTGCGGGAGTACTGTCTTTGATGCTTATGAACATATCGAATCTGAAATCATTGCATAATTGAATTGTTTAAATACGGCGGGAGTTTGTATTTAGTAATTTGATTGTAGGGATCTAATACTTCGTGAGGAGATTAGTCTATTATTATCTTTTGAGTTGAGAACTATTGTTAAAGAAAATCCCTGCATAATAAATTGACTTTCAATCCTGATTACCTATGGTTTCCCTGATGCATAACGCTTTTATTTTATAAGTTTAAACTGTTTTAATTTACTGTTTTGATCACAATCAACTTTATTATTCCTCTTTAGCTTGATTTGAATTGAAACTGATTCGTGTACTATTCTGGGTTTTGTGGATTCGATACCCTATCTATGCTACATTCAACTGTTCTCTACAGTAATATTTTAGGATTAAATTCTAGACATATCAGAAATTTGGCGCCGTTGCCGAGGACCAATAGTTCCTTTTTAAGTTTTTTATTAGAATCTTGTCTAAAGTTTTATTTTTCAGTACTCATCTCGTTATTTTCTGCTTGTTTGTGTTTTACAGGTGTATGATCAGAAGATCTGATAAATTTTCTGAATTGCTAAGCCTCAGTAACTCGAAACTTTCTAGGATAGAACACTCAAACCGAAAAGCTAAGAAAGACGCAAACTCATCCAATTCAATGGATGGGAACGTTGATCAAATCATTCCGGGCGGACCCCAAGGTCAAAACCCTCAACCTTCTCTTGGAATCAATCAACTCATAAACCAAGCGCAAGGTGATGGTAACGACAATCAAGTGCCACCAGGCCAACAAGGAGCAAATAACAACCAAGCTCCACCGGAAAATCCCAATCCTCAGAACGCTCAGAACATAGATGCAAGGAATTTTGTCTTGTATGGAGATCCGGTGAGAGTTCACATGCTCAATGCTCATAACTCACCTCTAGTTGGTTCTTACAACAATCCTCAAGTATATTATGCTAACAGGAATCCCATCGAGCGAAGAGAATACCAATTCCCTATCCAGCTAGTTCAGATGATCCGTAACCACCAGTTCAGTGGTCTGCCTACCGAGCACCCTATGGATCATATTGATACTTTTGAGGACATCTGCAGCATTATCAAACTCATTGGAGTAACCAGTGATTTCATGCACTGCAGTTTGTTGAGTTATTCTTTAGTTGAAAGAGCACTTCGCTGGCTGAAGTCTCTACCTGCTGGATCTATAGTAACCTGGGATGATTGCAAAGCTAGGTTTATCAATCAATTCTTCACTACTACTAGGATTAACACCTCGAGGAACAAGATCTCTGCCTTTGCTTAAATGCATGTGGAATCATTCTATGAATCTTGGGAACGATTTAAAGAGCTACTTGACGATTGTCCACATCACGGTTTCTCAGATGTAAGTCTCCTCAATACCTTTTATAGAGGAATTGAACAGAAGTATCAGTTGTCCTTAGTTACAGCAAGCGATGGAGACTTTATGCAGAAACCAGTTCCTAATGCTTATCGTTTGATAGAGAATCTGGCAGCTAGTAATAACAATCATTTCCCTGAGTTTGATCGAAGAACAAAGGTTCCTGTCCTGGCTGCTAACTCGGAGATCTCAGAGCTGAAAGGGAAATTCTCAGAGATGAAAGGACTAATTAATCAGCTTCTAAAGGGTCAAAATCAGAAATAGGTTAGTGTTGTAGACGATTCTAGAGTTGATTGCTTTGCAGTTCAAGAACAGATTACTGGTGGAGTTGAGAAGGAAGTAAGTTACATCAATACTCAAGGTCAAAGGGTGTAAAATCAAGGGTATAATCAAGGCTTTAACCAGACTCATCCAAACTTATCTTGGAGAAATACCAATGTTGAGAACCCAAGATCAACATTATCCACAGCAACAGAAACCCTTTGTGCAGGATTCTAATTCAGGCGGTTTTCCACCAACCTCTTAGCCTGTATTCCAACAGGCTCAACCTCAACCAAGTAATTCAGTTGATATTATGTTTAAGAAACTGTTGGAAGGAAAACAACAGTTTCATACATTAATCCAAGGAGAAGTGAAAGAGATGAATCAAAAGTTTGAAGCACTATCAACTCATGTGAAGTATTTAGATGTGCAAGTTGCTCAGACTTCTGAAGCTGTGAAAAGACAAGCTAGTGTCTTTTCTGGGAAAGCTGAGGAGAATCCAAAAGGGTATTGCAAGACTTTGGTTGGGAATTTAGAAGAAAAAGCTGGTGATTTGGGAAAAGATTCAGATTTTGAGAAGATGGAAAAAGATGCAGGAGAATCTTCCCGATCGAGCAACCTTTGCCCGATCGGGCAATTTGTATCCGGCCCATCAGATTGATCAGGCACTGCTAGCCCGATTGTGAAAAGTGATCAAATATTTCCAGGGACATATGCTCGATCGAGTATGCCTTGTGCCCGATCGGGCATTTTTTGTCGAACCAAAAATAGAGAGTTTTTCCCGATCAGGAATCAATTGCCCGATCGAGCAAAACTTGCTGGAAGCAAAAAATCCTGCAATCACCTATAAGCCAAGAATTCCTTATTCGGTGCAACCTACAAGGCCCATATCAGAGTTTAGAGTTGATGAGATGATTGGAAAACCACCTAATCCACTTCGAAGGCTTCATAAGATACAAGACCCATGGGAATTCTTAGTTCTTTGTTCGATAAATGGAATGGAATTCACAGATTCTCTTTGTGATACTGGAGCTAATGTGAGCGTGATGTCAATGACTATTGTAGAAAGATTAGGACTATCAGGTATCAAACCATCTCACATGACTTTCAAGCTTGCTAATGATTCTACAGTCTCTTCCAGTTGTTTTGTCTCGGACCTATTGGTACAAGTTGGAATTTGTCTTGTTCCTTCTGATTTCCACATCTTGGAGATGAATGAGCATCCACATGAGCCATTCATTCTTGGGAGACCATTTCTTGCAACCGTAGGAGCTGTTGTTGATTTACCGAATCAGCGAAAATCTATGAAAAATATCAAGAAGAGGGTTTTCTATCCAGCGATTCCTTCAAAAGGGATCTTTAGGCTAACTGTGGTGAAAGAGGTAGAAATGAAGAATGAATTTCATATTGAACCGGATCCTAAGTGGGTAGTTGTGAAATCTTACAACAAAAATCTCCAATCTCAACAAGGAGTGAAAATCCCAAGGTTAAGGAGAAGGTGAAAGTGAAGTCGAAGCAGGTAAAGAAAGAGTCTCAAGTAGCTTTGATACCTCAAGAAATAGTTGGGGATACAATTGAGTATAAGGTGCAAAGTAAAGGGTTCTCAAAGCCCTTCTCGAAGTGTAGAGTTTTACTCACCCTGGAGTTCAAAGAGAAAGGGATTGATGCTACAAAAGGTGTAATGGGTAAGGTTCTGAAGCTGAAGATGTCTGGATTTGGAGCTTGTTATGGAACATCTCTGGATGTTGATTCCATTCCTACTTAGAGGTAAGTACCGTCAAGCTAAGTGACGTTAAACAAAGCGCTGAGTGGGAGTCAACCCACTATACTTAGAGTCTAGTTTAGTTGTTTTTCAATTTTGAGTTAGTCCTTACTTACTTATTTTTAGTTTTGAGTTTAAAGTGTTTCAGGTTATTACTGGTGAATATTCTTCAAGACGTTCCGGGTTATCTCTTGCCTAATCTCATTCTCGTCTTTTTCACTTGAATTGTTGGCTATTTGAATGGTTTCTCTCTTGATTCTTGTTAATTCTGATTAGTATTGCTTAGATCATTGCTCACCATTCACCATCATTCTTGTGTTTTGACTTGAGTTGATTTTAGATTCATGATTGATTGGGTTTTCTTATTAAGTAATTTTTGATTCTTGCTAATTCCAATTAGTATTGCTTGATCATCGCTCTTTACTTACCAATTGATTATGTGATGCTGGAATAATTGCTGTTAACTGTTCTGAATGATGCCTTTATTATATGATTCTTGCTGATTTTTGATTAGTATTGCTTGATCATAATGCCTTAATGGTTTCTCTACAACTGATTCTTGTTAGTTTTTAAAGCTATCATTGCTCAAATTGTTGTTCAACCATTACTTACACTTCTCTTGAGTGTTTGTTCTTTTTGCAGGCATGGAGAATGAGGCATAGGAGTTCAGAACAGATTTGGGAACACTTCACCTTTAGTAAACCTTTTTCCCTTGAACTGTCATATAATATTATCTATTTTCATCCATTACAAATATTGCTATTTTATCCTGGTTACTTCTATGCCTTCTTTTGGATTTATTTTCATACTGGAACGGTGTGAAGTAAGTCTGTGGGAGGGTGTAATAATACTAACCATGTTTTGATGTTTTGCCTTTTTGGTGAAAATTTTCAATTTTTTTTTTAATCTAACACTGTCTATCGAGTTGAAGGAACCAGGATCAAAATCAATGATAATTATAGCCAAGTGAGGGTATGGTTTTCACTTTCTGTACATTACTGACTTAAATGATTTGCTGAGATTAGGATTGGAACCCCATTGCTGATTTATTTTTTTATGAAATTTCTTGTCTTTTGAGTTATTGATGAATTTATGCTAGCTCTGCCATGATAGGACTTAATTTAAATCTGAATTATTCTTGTTTATGGTGTTGATTTACTTTGATAATTAGGTACCTTGCTCTTCTATTTTTCGGTAAAGCCGACAAGTTCTTTCAGTATGGTCCAGGTCCTTTCTCTCTCTCCATTCAGAAAATATGAAAACCGGTAGAAAAGTGTTGAAAGTGTGACCTAGAAGTCCGTAGTCATTGTCGGGCTGCTAAAAAGCAGTTAGAATCATGAAAACGCAGAAAAGTGCGAACATGAAAAGAATAAAAAATAAAAAAGAAAAACGCAAAAAGTGTGAATCTTTAGAAAAAGAAGAAAAATAAGTGAGAAAGGGGAAAAAAGGATCGGGACCGGAAGTCGGTTGATGCTCTGTTTGGTATGGGCATTTCGATGGAAGAGGTATTTGAGTAAATTGATTGATATACTATAGGTGATAATGCATGAATCTGAACTTAACTGAATTTAAAGAGTTGGTTGATATGTTTTGATACTTGATTGATTTGGGATTCAGAGTAAGAAACATGTTGTTAGTTTAGTGGTGGTAAACAATTAAATCAAAGTGGTTGTTTGAGATTAGTGTCTTTTAGATTTGAAAATATGCTTATGGTTTTTGAGATTTAGTGAGTTTCTGTGTGGTCCGTTTTACACCTCTTCTCCAGATTGAGTCTTGCTTTACTTGAGGACAAACAAAGATCTAAGTCTGGGAGAGTTGATATCTCTCAATTTTAATGCATAATAATTGGCATTTATGTTTTCTATTTTGCATTATTCCGAGTGTCTTCATTTCATATTTGGTAGAATTTCATTATTCTAGGTGTTCGGGTCGAGTCGGAGCAAAGCGATGCATTTCAAGAGTTTTCAGAAGATTTCAAAAATCACAGTCATAAGTGCTCGATTGAGCAAGCATTGGATCGATCGAGCAAAGCCATTGTGAGATGCACGATCGGGCAATATAGTTGCTCGATCGGGCAAATGCTCCTGGAAAAATACGGAGATCAAGATCGATCGGGCAAAGAAGAAAGGATCGGGCCATTTATTGAAATGCTCGATCGGGCAACCATATGCCCGATCGAGCACATCTCTCGAGAAGAAAAGGAAGTTTTCCAAACTTTGCAATCAAGTCCTCAAGCCTATCCAAGTTTTCCATATTTATTATTTTACTTTTTTAGCCTATAAATACATTGTGTTTTAGGCATTTAGAACTTAAGCTTTATTTTATTTTTGAGAGAATTACTGAGGGAGAGGAGATTCAACCTGCATTTGGAGAAGATTTCTGAACCCTTTATAATATATCTATTTGTTTTAATTATGTGTTCTTCTTTGATTTTGATTTTTGATTGCATGTCAATGTCTGAGTAGTTCACTAATTAGGTTTTAGGGTTTCCCAGGGAAATCATGGTTTGACTGTTAGATTTGTCATAAGGGGAAAATAAATGTTAGGTTCTTAGTCTAGACTTGTTATTAATGCTTGAATTAAACTGGCCATTTAATTCATTGATATTAGGTTGATAAACACAAAGGGATTTGGTTTAGAGATCTGACCTAGTCTAGATGAATAAGTGTCTCTGCTTGCGGGAGTATTGTCTTTGATGCTTATGAACATATCGAAACTGAAATCATTGTATAATTGAATAGTTTAAATACAGCGGGAGTTTGTATTTAGTAATTCGATTGTAGGAATCTAATACTCCGAGAAGAGATTAGTTTATTATTGTCTTTTGAGTTGAGAACTATTTTCAAAGAAAATCACTGCATGATAAATTGACTTTCAATCTTGATTACCTATGGTTTCCCTGATGCTTGACGCTTTTATTTTATAATTTTAAATTGTTTTAATTTACCTTTTTGATCACAATCAACTTTATTATTCCTATTTAGCTTGATTTGAATTGAAATTGATTCGTGTACTATTCTGGTTTCTGTGGATTCGATACCCTATCTATGCTTCATTGAACTGCTCACTGCAGTAATAGTTTAGGATTAAATTCTAGACATACGAAGCAGCAATTCAAGTATGTTTCTTTCCCAAGTTAATTATTATTATGTTCTTTCTAAAAGTCGATCTAAATCATAAGTCCAAAACTGTTTTAGAGAATCAATAGGCTAGTCTACAGAGCTACAGTTGCTAGATGTGTGGCTCTAATTTAGGATTTTGATGAAATGTTTTAAGCATACTGAGTTTAAAATAATTCATTTCTCATCTAGTGAGAGTTGTACAAGAACTTAGAGAGTTTTTAAAAACTATTACGTTTATCATCCATTTTGATTTTACAATTTTATTCCGTAACGATGTTGTAAATCAAGATACATCTTGTTGTTAAGGTACACGAATTTTGTCTCTATTAGTATAATAAACATTTTAAAGTTCATAAGATGGAGAAGATCTTTTACGCGTCTAGATACATACTTAAATTTGTACTCGTCCAAACATTGCATACATTGTTAGAGAGTTTGGACATATAGTTAACCAATCTAGGTTGCTTTCCAATGGTCATGAAGTACATGTAGATAAAAAATACTATATGCTTATGTATCATATATTTGTAAATTTAGAGATCATTGGGTATTCTGATTTTGATTTTGTGGTATATCAAAATAATATAAAGTTTACATTAAGTTATGATTTTATGTTGGCTCGTAGAGATATTTCATGGCGCAGTGATAACAAAACACTCGTAGCTTTATAGTTGCATATCATCTTACAAGAAGTAACGTGCCGAAGGTCTTTCATGCGCATACTACTCGGATGGACATTTTGGTGTTTGAATATCATTTGGTTTAGTGGGAGTTTTTCATTTGGTTTCATTATCTATGTTATTTGGTTGTGTTTCATATATTTTCTAATAAGAAATAATATTCAAGTTAAGTTTTGGTTTACATTTTGAAAACTAAAGTTAAAAGATCTCAGTAAAATAGGATCGGTAGAAAAACAACATATATACATATTTGTACATACCACCTTTTTGTGATTAGTCATTTGGCTATGTTGATTTATGTGATCATAAAAAGCTTAATACCATCTTAAGAACTCCTTATGTGTAAGGATATTTAAAACAAAAAAAAACCAAATATTAATTAAAAACAAATATTATACAGAATAATCGATTCTCAAACAAGCAATTCTATATCCCTTTAAGAACTCCTTATGTGTAAGGAGGGGATTGGATTTGAAAAAGATTATTAATTTTTTTTCTCTTCTCTCTTTCCTCTCTCGTCACTCTTCTCTTCCCTATTTAAAGAACCTCTATTGGATTCTACTAATGGAGATGAATTGTGTTAAGGAGTTCTTAATTGATATGAATAGTGATAAATAATAACAAATTTTTTTTAATATCCCTATTAGAAGTTTCAGGAATGGAGATGATCTAACTATCATTGATACAACAAAAGCTTATATGATCCAAGCCAAGAAAAGACATCAACTTGTCCACAAGAGAATGTTATTTACTTAGGATACACATGGTAACAACAAATTAAACGGAGCATGATAGAAAAATTAGCAGGACGGTATGATTAAGTGCGGTGCGGAAAACAAAATTAGCGAGGTGAGATATTATTTGAGTTTCAAAATACTACACACTCTTAGTTATTCCAAAATTATCACTAAAATGTTTTATTTCAAAAACCACACCATAATAAAAATATTATTATTTATTTTTGTAAAATTCGGATAGCTCGATTTAACTTCTATAATTTTGGTTCGATTGTTATGTTGTTATTTATTTATGTGACTAAGCTACGTACCTCACTAAATCATTAGTTATATTACACACAATTTGACAAAGATATATTATTAAATACACATATATCTTTACTTTACTAACAACAACAATGAGAGTTTGATGCAAATAGAAAAGTTATATTATTGAAGACATAATAATTAGCTGAAAATCATAAGGCCTTGACTTTTGATGACAGAAAATATCAAATTACACACACACACATACACATGGAAAGAGGAGATGGCGAAACGGAAACTAGTTGTTGCGACCTTTACCTTGTCCACTAATTGATGCTCCAATATCAATTTGACTCATCAATCTTCTCGCTACAAATTATATTGTAACTTGAGGTCATATCATATATATGTACATATATCAATTTTGAACTTAATAAGAAAATATCTAAAAGTAAGGAGGAGGGAGGAAGTACCATGATTACCACCACCATGCCCACTGCTTGATGGTCTTGTAAATATGGCTCCATTTGGCCTGTATATACTCATCAATTTCCTCCCTACATTTCACAATATTATTATATATATATATATATATATA
>OVBE01003372.1:0-27090 GCA_900406425.1 Iberis pinnata
AACTGGTGGATAACATTAGTAAGCTATTTAATTATAGTTAACAAAGGGTAAAATCGACCTTTTAATTTGGTCCTAGATTCAACAATATACATCCAATTCCAACCATATAAATCCAAGGCTGGGCCATGACATTGCATAGGAGTAAAGCGATAAACATGCTATTGCTAATGCTAGTGGTAGATGCCGATTTTCAATTTTATTATTACATAATTACTAAATTTTAAAAGAAAGTTTCAAAACTATTAGTACATTTTTTTACTAATCTAATTTCACATCATTAATTCGACAAAAAATTTCATTAATGTATTTAGCTTTTAATAACATATAAAATAATATTAATATAGTTTTTTTTTGTCACATTAATTTATATGCCACAATGGACCACCCCAATAACTCCAACTTCATAAATAGAAAAAATACATTTACTATGCAAATGACGAGTCTCGAATCTCATTGTGGTAACACAACAACAACAGTAACACAACCACTAAACTATTTAATCCTGTTTATTAACATAGTTAATATCTAGCGCTCTTTAATTTCCTATAGTTACAAAACTCTTTATTCTTTATATCGGTGGAAAAACTTACATTATAAATTTTGATACATTGTTGTTTTTAAAAACGGTTGTTAATTAACTTTATTTTTATTTTTAACGGTTGTTAATTAATTAACCTTGTTCTTTAAGTCTTTAACCATTAAAATTTAGCCAGCCACAATCGTCCAAAAAACATCGAAAAGACACGCACTCTAATCTGACCATTAGCAAAATTACACGTTATTTTTCAATAAATTATTTCATCAGTTTTATTTTATTTTTTCTTTTTATTTGTTAAAACTCTTCCTCTTCTTCTCCATTCCATTATCAAATCCTATGCTCTGTAGCTCTTTTCACAATCATTTCTTAATTTCATATAGAGAAAGAGAGAAGAAGAAGAGATTAGAGAGAAAAACGAACGAATCACTGAGAGGAATAATAGGAGAAAGGAACGTTTTCAAAATTTCCTAGAGAGACGTTTACATGCGTGCATGAACATATGATCAAGGCGATATATACGTTAATTTGCGTACCTTAGCTCTCGAGAATCTGAAAATTTTCTAGGATTTTCTCGAGATCTTTGACGAGAGAAACAAACAAGAGATATAGAAATTCTAGCTCAAATCACGACGGTAATACTAAGATTCTTGCGCTGTGTTTGGATCTGATTTTCCGCTATCATTTCAGATCATGATCTTCACATTGTTTCTCGTTGATAAGTGTAATGCGTTGGATGTTATGGTGTTCGATTTCGATTTTGGATTTTTTTGTTTTGTTTGGGCGATGTGATTAGCTTGGAATGGATCGGAATGTACTTCCGATATTAAAATTTGAATTGAAATTGAATGGAACTGGAGGTCTTGATTTCGTTTGATCTTATTCTGCTCTGAATTTTTTTTCCCGGGAAATCAGATGATTTTCTAAGAAATTGTTATAAATCCATGAAAGCATTTATCTCGTGAAGCCATTCGTGGAAACCGTTGACTGGAATAATCGTCTCTGTGTATACGTTTTTGAAAACGTCTTTAAGAACTGTGAGTTTGGTTTGGCTTTCCTCGGTTTCGTGGATAGCTAGAAGAACTTAGTTGGTGGAATAATTTGATAAGAAATGAATTGGAATTAGAAACTTCATTCTTGTGTTTCTTGCTATATTTGGATCGAATACTCAACATGCATTTTGTTTCTATTTCTGTAACTTTCCAGGTTTTGATTGATTCTATTTGACGAGAGGAATCCTCTGATTAATTTTCATCAGAAGTTAGCTCTGTTCATCTTAGATTAGTGGTTTTGATGAGATGAAGGCAGTTAAAAGGTGGAGTTTAGACAATCTTAGGGATTTAGCGACTTTACCGGGAGCTCGCCACCGTGTTCCTACAAGAAGACGAGTATGGATCATCATGGTGCTCTCACTGATCAGCATGTTTGCTATTATCATTTACATGTACCCTCATCATAGTAAACGTGCTTGTTATATGATTTCATCAAGAGGATGCAAGGCTTTAGCTGATTGGCTTCCACCTTCTCTAAGGGAATATTCAGATGATGAGATTGCAGCTCGAGTAGTTATTAGAGAAATATTGAGTAATCCTCCTGTCATTAGTAAGGATTCCAAAATTGCATTCATGTTCTTAACTCCTGGTAAATTGCCTTTTGAAAGACTATGGGATAGGTTTTTCCAGGTATACTTTTGTTCTTAATGACAGCTTTTATTTTTCGGAAATTGTCTTAGTCCCTTTGGTTAGGATCTAATATGCAGACCCTTTGGTTAGGATCTAATATGCAGACGGACCATTCCTGAACAATTCCTTGGCTGATGATTTTTGAAACTTTTTTCTTTCATCACAGGGCCATGAAGGGAAATTCTCTGTTTATATTCATGCATCAAGGGAAAGGCCAGTTCACTACAGTCGTTACTTTGTCAACCGCGAAATTCGCAGTGATGAGGTTTAATCTCCAATCTTTGTAGACTTTATATTCTTTTACTATCCGTTAACATATGTGCATCTGCAGGTTGTGTGGGGAAGAATATCAATGGTTGATGCAGAGAGACGGTTGCTAGCTAATGCTCTTAGAGACCCTTCAAACCAGCAATTTGCTTTACTCTCTGAAAGGTAATTTCTTAACTTCTATTGTAACATTTCTCATTGCTCACTCTGCAGTTCCTTGACATTTGTAAGTGTTTCTGATATTGCAGTTGTGTACCACTTCGAAGTTTCGAATACATTTACAATTACCTGATGTACAGTAATGTCAGCTATGTTGACTGGTAAAAGATCACCTTACACTCTTCTTCCCAACTCTTTTAGATCTTTATATATATGACTTCCTTGTATTCTTCAGCTTTGATGATCCAGGTCAACATGGCTCAGGCAGGCATATGGATCACATGTTACCAGAAATTCCAAAGAATGCTTTTCGAAAGGGTTCACAGGTAAAAACATTGCTCACCTAATACATTAAAAGAACAATCGCTAAGGAGTATAAGGAACTGGTTATGTTAGTAATAGATCGAATTATACTATGGTGCAGTGGTTCACCATGAGGAGACAACATGCTGTAGCAACAATGGCAGACAGTCTTTACTACTCTAAATTCCGAGATTATTGTGGGGTTAGTATCAAGCTAAAACCGCGAAATATAAATGTTTTTTCTATCAAATTATCAATTAATTTCTGCATTTTGGTTTATTTCAGCCAGGTATAGAGAACAACAAGAACTGTATAGCAGATGAACACTATCTACCAACATTCTTTTATGTAAGAACTCATCTCAACACTAGAAAATAAGAGAAAAAATCCTGTGTTTTCTCCTTATCGGTTATATATATTTCGGGTTTGTAGATGCTGGATCCTAGTGGGATTTCTAACTGGACAGTAACACAAGTTGATTGGTCTGAGAGACAATGGCATCCCAAAACATATATGCCTGATGATATCACACACGAGTTACTAAACAACCTAACGGTACATAACATAAACTTTATATCATTACCTTACCATCAGTTGTTTTGATTAAGAAACTTTGATTTATTGAATCTGCAGTCTGCTGATACAGTAGTACATGTCACAAGTGTTGGAAGGGTACACATTTTCAAAACTAATTGATCTAATTTTAAGTTTGAGCTCTTTTTTTTAATATAAAAATGTAATATTTGGTTTACACAAAAACAGGGTGAAGAAATATGGATGCCTTGTCTGTGGAATGGAATCAAAAGACCTTGTTACTTGTTTGGAAGGAAATTTCATCCAGATACTCTTGATCAACTCTTGAATCTCTTCTCAAATTATACAAAATCTGTCTCTTGGCATTCCTAGTTATCCAAATCATAAAAGGTTTCTTTTTTTTTTCTTTCTTTCTTTCTTTTATACAGTCAAATTCTTTCACCAACGTTATATGTTGCAACAAGAAAGTTATATAGAGGTTTATAGAATTTCTTTGCAAAGTTATATGTTGTTTGGTTTTGACCCCTACTTATATTCTTGATCAATAGTCCATTTTATTAATTGTAACCAAAATGATAAGATATTACGAAGCACTATTATTCGGATATGTTAACCGTATCTTATCTTTTTCGATTGCAACAAACTTAGTATTTTATTAATAACAATATAGTAATTGGTGGAAGAAAAAAAAAAGCAATATAGTAATTACTAATTACTATCACAATTTTTTTAAAATTTAAAATTTATGTTTTTTGTTGAAAGATAACAACTTCCGAGAAATGTTACTCAATATCTTTCAAAGAAAAAAATCTAAATATTTTTCCTAATATGAAAAGGAAATTACAACTACATATAAAAATAAAACACCTAGATACTCCCACTTGCGATCTAATCAAATGAAACTAGCTTTTCCAACAATGTCGAGTAATACCATCTTATTTGGCTTGATCTTGGTCTTGGTCTTGCTAATGGTGGGAGCTTCAGCACAAGATGAGAGATTGGTTTGCTATCTTAAAAGATTCAACGACGATATCAAACCGCCATACTTTTGTGACACAGTCATCGACGATTACGAATCCTATAATGCATTCTTACGGATACGTGCTAAAGACAGAGCGCGTGCTAACCGGTCTCGTCAGAGAATGCTAGAGGATGCCAAATATTCAAACTTTGTTGACTCAATCAAAGGGTATGCACAATCGTTATACGTTGGTGACTTGCAGGCTACGCTTCAACATAAATTAGGAGACCAATGGCTATGGAGGATTGATGTGCTTTTGGGTCTAGCTTGTTTCTCTTTATTGTTTACCCATTTATGTTTTAGGGTTTTCTTTTACATTGCATACAGATGTTCTTCTAGGTCTTCAAAATCTTTCTGATAAGATCGTCTTGTTAATTAAGTGGCGGTTTAATAAATCTCTCAATTATTAAAGACAACCAATTCTATACAAATCAACCTCTCACAACCCGAGTAAAAAACGCATAAGCCAAGGGGCTATACTTCCAATGTTGTTGGGCCAGGGTTTGACACCCTCTATAAAATCCAATAATGATATTCAGAGCCCAGGTGAAAAGCCCAAACTCGACATGGAAGATTCGATCCGATGAAGACACGTGTACCCGTCACTGTTCATGATGTGACGCGATCTCGTCAGGTAAGGAGCAAAAGACAAAAGGGAAAGACATAGAGAGAGAGGGAAATCGCCGGCGTAGACGAAGCGGAATTCCGATTAATCTACACGTTGCCTCGACCATCCACGTCTCGTCTATCGAAGTTGCAAACATACAGAGTATTACCTCATCTATAAATGATACAAAGTAGAAGTCCTGTCAGCATCACCTAATGCCGAAGTGAGAGAGTTAGTATCAAAAGCTATAGAACAATAGCCTCGTCTGTACGACCTTTAGTATTTTTTCATTTAAATAATATTAATATACACCTCGGGACCGGTTAAACATTTGGCGCCGACTGTGGGGACAGAGAGAAAAGTAAAGGATCAAGACGAGGAACAATGGCCGATAACAACGAAGTTCTTCCCGACGATGTAGTTGAAGCACAATCTCAAGTAGAAGCTCGTCAAGCAGAAACCAATGGATTAATCATTCAACGCCTCGACGATCAAGCCAAAGAAGCAAGTGAATTCCGAGCTAGGTTCGAAGCTGCATTCGCGAATGGAGAGCGAAGGGTGCGTCTAGATGCCTTTAATCAAACTCTCTTCGGTACACCTAGTACGACGTCACATCCAACTCCCACGGGTTCGGGTGACAAAACACCACATCCAAATACTAGCGCCCAGGCTAATCAAGATGAAATTATCGCCCTCAAGGCACAGATACGCGAAATGAGTTCGCAAGTACACCAAGCTATAAGTTCATCCCCGGAAATCGAGCGTGTCGTCGAAGAAACTCAGCATACTCCGTTCACTAGGCAAATAACCGATACCCAGCTCGACCAAGTTGCTAAAATTAAGCTCCCATTATACGAAGGCAACAATGACCCAAGTCACCATCTGACTGCGTTTACGATAGCTATGGGAAGAGCACGCTTTAGCTCGACTGAGAAGGATGCTGGGTACTGCCAGTTCTTTGTGGATAACCTCGGTGGAGCAGCGTTGACTTGGTTCTCACGTCTTCCGCCAGGTAGCATTGGTAATTTTCAGCAGTTTTCTACTGCCTTTCTAAAGCATTACTCGATCTTCATCGAGAAAAAGGCCTCGACGGCGGATCTGTGGACGTTGGCTCAAGGATGTCGAGAGCCGTTATGAATCTTTATTGAAAGATTAAAAAAATAGCTTCCCGGCTAACTATACCTGATGAAGCAGCAATAGCAGCTTTGCGTAATTCTCTGTGGTATGAGTCATGTTTCCGGGAAGAGCTCGTCCTGAATCAGCCTCAGACATTAGAAGACGCCCTGCATCGCGCCAACTGTTTCATCAAGGCAGAAGAAGAGAAAGCTAAGATGACCAAGATACATGGTAAGGAACGTCATGGTCAAAAGGACAAGGATGAATACAGGGAACCACGTCAACATTATAGCAAGGCGTTTGAGAAGAAGAAAGACTTGATTCATTATGTTCATGGTCAAGGGAGTCAAGCGCATTCCTCGCCTAGGCAAACTGATGATAACCCAAAAGCCTTCTGCGAGTTTCATGGAAGATTGGGGCACAACACTGATGAATGCAGATACCTAAAGAATATGGTTTTGAAACAGTACGACCAACCAGCTCAAAAGCCAAACGTCGTATGGGCTGGGCAACGTGGGGGTTTCAAGCGAAACATTACGAATGCTCGTCCTGACGTAGTCAAACGAAATAACTTCCAAAGACCTCCGATTGGTCCAGATATGGAACCGCCGAAGAGGGATAGGGAATATGTAAATGACGAGGTCCAGCCCATACCGCGTCGACGTATCAATGTAATAATGGGTGGACTACGTTATTGTAACGACTCTGTCAGGGCAATCAAGAAACTGGAACGCAGGGCGTCGGTATCAGTGGCTAGTACCCATCTGTTGGCGCTGACAAGGATTTGGTTAAGTTTACACAGTCAGACACATACGGTGTAGACGCTCCGCATAATGATTTTCTTGTCGTTGAATTGATGTTTGAAGATTGCGAAGTGTCCAGGGTTTTGATAGATACAGGGAGCTCGGTGAACATTATTTTTAAGGAGACTCTCGCCAAGATGGAGATAGACGAGGCAAGGATAAAACCATCATCCCAAATACTCACAGGTTTCAGTGGTGAGACGGTCACCGCAGCCGGAAGCATCAAACTCCTATTGAGCATTATGGGCGTGACTCGTATTGTCAAACTGTTGGTTGTTGATGAGCACCCAGTTTTTAACGCAATTCTGGGTACTCCATGGTTGTTTATGATGAATGCTGTGGTATCCGTGTATCACCAATGTCTCAAGTTCCCAATTCCCAAAGGAACAAAGACAATCAGGGGAAATCAACGAGCTGCACGTACTTGCTTTATAGCCGAGCATAAAGCCCGCAAGAAGTCGGAAGCATAGCACTTACTGATGAAATTTGACGATTCACCAGGACCATCGTCGACAACTAAGAACTGCGGTACAGCCCTAGAGCCCGTCGACCAAATCTCCATTGATGATAATGATCCATCACGGCGCACTAACGTTGGCCGTTATCTGGAAAAGGGTATCCGAGATGAACTTATCTTGTTTCTGAAAAACAACGCAAGTACCTTTGCATGGACGATGTCCGACATGACATGTATTGACCCGTCGATCATGTGTCACGAGCTCAACGTTGACCCCACTATGAAACCTGTCAGGCAGAAATGCCGGAAGCTGGGGGTCGAACGAAACCAAGCGGTCAATGATGAGGTCGAAAAATAATTACAAGCCGGTTCTATAGTCGAGGTTAAATACCCTGAATGGATAGCCAATCTTGTAGTGGTAAAAAAGAAGAATGGGAAGTGGAGAGTTTGTATCAACTTCACTGATTTAAAAAAGGCATGACTAAAAGACAGCTTCCCACTTCCCCATATAGATCGTCTAGTCGAGACCACAACAGGCAATGAACTACTTTCTTTCATGGACGCATTCTCTGGTTATAACCAGATTATGATGCACCCAGACGATCAAGACAAAACTGCCTTCATTAATGATCGCGGCATATACTGTTATCGAGTAATGCCATTCGGATTAAAAAACGCCAGAGCGACGTACCAACAGTTGGTTAACAAAATGTTCTCGTCCCAATTGGGCAAGACCATGGAAGTGTACATAGATGACTTGCTTGTGAAAAGCACCTCGGCGTCCGATCATGTATCACATTTACTAACCTGTTTTCAAATCCTTAATTTGTAGGGGATGAAGCTCAATCTAGCGAAGTGTACGTTTGGTGTAAAATCTGGTGAGTTCCTTGGCTATGTTGTGACCCAAAGAGGAATAGAAGCCAATCCTAAGCAGATCTCTGCCATTATCAACTTTCCATCCCCTCAGAATATAAGGGAAGTGCAACGGCTGAACGGTAGGGTTGCTGCCTTAAATAGGTTCATATCTCGATCGACGGAGCGGTGCCTTCCTTTTTTATCAACTTCTCAAGGGAAATAGAGCTTTCAACTGGGATGAAAGATATGAAGAGGCGTTCTCGAAGCTCAAGGAATATATCCCGACACCGCCTATCTTGGCTAAGCCCCTCGACGGGGAAACATTGTTGCTCTATATTTTCGTTTCAGCTGCGTCCGTTAGTGGGGTTCTAGTCAGGGATGATCGTGGTGAACAAAAACCCATATTCTACATCAGCAAGGTATTGATGGGGGGGCAGAGACAAGGTACTCGATGTTGGAAAGGCTAGCCTACGCAGTCGTTGTTAGCGCATGGAAACTCCGACCCTATTTTCAGTCCCATTCAATCGCAGTGATGACTACTCAGCCACTGCGAGCCATCCTGCATAGTCTGAGTCAGTCTGGACGAATGGAAAAATGGGCTATTGAGCTTAGCGAGTACGATATCGAATTTTGTAGTCAGCCTAGTATCAAGTCTCAAGCTCTCGCAGATTTCCTAGTCGAACTACCCCTCGAGCTCTTTGTTCCCGAAGTAGCAGGAACCTTTATGTTGATGGTTCGTCACGTTCAAACGGGTCCGGCGTTGGAATTCGCCTCGAATCTCCAACGATAGAGGTCGTCAAACAGTCTATCAAGCTCAAGTTTGCTACTTCAAACAATGAAGCTGAGTATAAAGCACTTCTCGCCGGACTCCGTTTAGCGAAAAGTATGGAGGGCAAAGAAAATCCGCGTCTATTGCGATTCCTAGCTCGTTGTCAGCCAGTGTAAGGGTGATTACGAAGCAAAAAAATGAGCGAATGACATCTTACCTCCGCCTCGTCCAAGGTTTCAGAAAAGGATTCGACGATCTCAAGATTGTGAAAATTCCTAGAAGCGAAAACACCTCCGCGGATAACTTGGCAACTTTAGCTTCTGCTACGGTTTTTGGGTTAACGCGTTCGATCTCAATCAAGGAGATCACAGTGCCAAGCATATCGTATTCGCAGGTGCACACGGTAGACATGACCTGTAACGATAATGCTATGAATGACGAAGTGCGTGGTGACGAGCTCGTAGTGGGAGACTGGAGATCTAAAATATCTGCTTATATACGAGATGAGACTCTGCCACCTGATAAATGACAGCTCGGCGCCTCAGGATAAGAGCTTCAAAGTATGTTTTAATCGAGGGGGAGTTATTTCAACGAGATATGTCTGGGGTTTTGTTAAGGTGCGTGTATCGAGACGAAACCAAGCGCGTAATGGCCGAAACACATGAAGGGGCCTGCGGAAACCATTCTGGCGGACGCTCGTTGGTAATCAAAATCAAGCGTCATGGCCACTTTTGGCCGACAATGGTTTCAGATTGTCAAACTTACTACTTGAAGTGTGAGCAATGTCAGCGCCATGCCTCGACGAGTCATCAACCGACTGAGTACTTAAGAGTATCAACACCTCCTTACCCGTTTATTAGATGGGCTATGGACATTTTTGGGCCTTTCCCCGCGTTAAAGCAAAGAAATTTTCTGCTGGTGATGGTAGATTATTTCTCAAAATGGGTAGAAGCAGAAGCTTATGCTAAAATCCAAGATGCCGAAGTCCAAAACTTTGTGTGGAAGTATATCATTTTTCGTCACGGTCTAGCTTACGAGATCATGACCGACAATGGCACTCAGTTATGTTCACACGAGTTTGAAGGTTTTTACAAAAAAATGGAAGATTAAGCTCAGCCATTCGACGCCCCGGTACCCGCAAGGCAATGGACAAGCTGAATCGGTTAACAAGACTATTGTGGACGGTCTTAAGAAACGACTAGAAAGGAAAAAGGGTGTTGGGCAGATGAGTTAGACGGTGTCCTTTGGTCATATCGTACAACACCCCGATCATCAACTAACGCAACTCTTTTTTCCCTCTCACATGGTGTTGAAGCTATGGTTCCTGCCGAGGTCAACGTTTACAGTTTACGACGAATGATGTTACCACAATACGATGATCTCAACAACGACCTAATGCAAGGCAGGCTCGATGTCACTTGAGATCCCTCATTATTTATTTTCTGTTTTTTGCTGTGACCTATACACACTCATTAACTTCTCTTAACCAAATCCTAAATAATCTTATAGACAGGATCGACGAACTCAAAGAGCTGCGAGACCAAGCACTATTACGTATGCAGCACTATCAGCAAATGGCGGCTCGACACTATAACAAACGGGTCCGACCAAGGCATTATGTTGTTGGAGACTTCGTACTATGTCATATTTTTGATAATAAAAGGGAGTACAGAGCAGGAACATTGGGGAGCAATTGGGAAGGACCATATGAAGTTACCGAAATCATCGCACCAAATGTTTACCAACTAACCACGCTCGACGGGCAACAACTACCACAGCCTTGGAATGGACGACATCTTAAACTCTATCTCTAATCTTTTTGTTTCGTTGTAATAGAATTACGTCTGGCTTGAACCCTATAAAATGGGTACGTAGTCAGTCTTCGTGGTATAAGAAGGCGCATCTACTTAAAATAAAAACTCATGTACTTCAAGCCTTTTTCTTGTTTGATTTTTGAAGGGGGAGTAGGTCACCCCATTAGGGCTTCGTTCAAAATGGAGCTTCGCTAAATCTCAAAAGAGCTAAAGCCTTGTCGATCTCAAACGAGCTAAAGCCTCGTCGATCTCAAACGAGCTAAAGCCTCGTCGATCTCAAACGAGCTACAGTCTCGCCGATCTCAAACGAGCTAAAGCCTCGTCCATCTCAAAAAAGCTAAAGCCTCATCAATCTCAAACGAGCTAAAGCCTCCTCGATCTCAAACAAGCTAAAGCCTCCTCGATCTCAAACGAGCTAAAGCCTCGTCGATCTCCAACAAACTAAAACCTCGTCGATCTCAAACGAGCTAAAGCCTCGCCGATCTCAAACGAGCTAAAGCTTTGTCGATCTCAAACGAGCTAAAGCCTCGTCGATCTCAAACGAGCTAAAGCTTTGTCGATCTCAAACGAGCTAAAGCCTCGTCGATCTCAAACGAGCTAAAGCTTTGTCGATCTCAAACGAGCTAAAGCCTCGTCGATCTCAAACGAGATAAAGCCTCGTCGATCTCAAAATAGATTAATGACTCGTTTACCCAAATCCAGTCACAATTTCGCCAATCTAAAAGATCTTCGTCGAAAAAGGGTGCAAATCGTCGAAAAAGGTGCAGTGGTTAATTCAAAAATTTGTAACTTCACTTATGTGGTAAGGAATTTTTGCAAAAGCCTCGTCTATTAATCCCTTAGCGAAATTTCGCAGTCAGTCTTACAAGGGGCTAAAAATAGGTTAAAAATACAAGACAGACGATTATAAAAACTAGGGAGCCCGACAAAAGAAACAAAAAAGTCTAAGTTAAAGATAGCTTAAGCCGGAGCACTTGGGGGGGGGGGAGTCTTCGTCACGGTAAGTTCTGCGGTCGAGGCTTCAACCCCACTTGTACGGAGCCGTCCGACTTCTTCTTGAGAAAGAAGTTCGTGATTTAACCCCGACTCGTTAATCACTGGGGAGACTCCCAAGTCCTCGTCATATAGAGGGATAATCTCTATCTCGGCCATTTTTTTGGTCCAGGTCATGAGGTTTTTTTTCAAGTTCTCTACAATAGCTTCGGGCACTGAACCTCCCATATCCTCAATAAGCCCCATAACGCCAAGCGTCCCCCCAACTGTCCCAAGATTCTTGGCCGCCGTCTCAGCTGCCTTACGACTTTCCAGGTGTCGTCGAATCCTTTCAAATCGAGCAGCATACTTCTCTTGCATCTGCTGCCCCTTCTTCAAAAATGAGAGCGTCTCGACCAGCTCTCTCTAATCCCAGAGTCTCTTTCACGACGATGAGTTCGTATTTTACCTTGGCATTCTCCTCTAGAAGACGATTCTTCTCCTCCTCGAACTCTTATCTTTGGCTCATACCCGCTTCAACGACGTGCATGTTCTCTTCGTTCAGGTTGTCTATCTGCAGCTTCAGATTGGTTACTTCGACCTCTAAATCCTTCCTCTTCTGGACGTCCAGTGCCACGGCAGCATTGCACTGATCGACGATTTTCTTAAGCTCGTCGAGAGAAGATGTAGACTTCGCAAACTTAGTGTCGTACATTGTGATCATCGCGTTGACCGCAGCAAAAAAATGCATTCAAGAATTCACTTAGCAAAAATTATTCCCTAACAGACGCGGTACGTAATTAAGAGCTTACTTGAACGCCGTATGAGGCGTAGGTCTTGAAAAGATCCGGGGAAGGAGAGCTAGAGATACTTGGTACTAGACGATTGAGCCCTGGTATTTGACGGACTAGCTCCGCACAGGCCTCGGCATCGTTGACCAGCCCAGTTGCATCCGGGTAGGAGAAAGAGAAGGGAACAGGAGTTTGACGAGGTCTCTTCTGAAGAGCATCCTTGTCCTCAGCATTGTCGTCGAATAAATCCTCAATGTCGACGTACATATTGTCAGCTCCACCATTAGCCGGAGTATCTTTGTTATCCAAGTCAATGGTAGGACTTGGATCAGTAGGCTGAGTCGCAGCCTTCTCAATTTCAATGCCTTTCATCTCTCCTGCCGCAGTCCTCATTTTATTAGGCTGAGTTACAATATGTGCCTTGCCTTTAGCTTTGGCCGCAACAGCCTGGAGGCCGAGCTTCTCTTGAAGCTGTTCAGAAAGCCTGACTTGCTCTTTTGCCTTTTCTTTCTTCCTAGCATCTAGGGTTGCCTTCGCCGTACTCACTAAAGCTCTATCTTCAGCGGTTTCTTAGCTATTTTCTTTCCAGCTCTGGCCTCGGCTTTCACGTCCTTCTGAGTTCCAGCCTCAGCTTGAGTTTTCCAGTGAACTTTCTCTCAAGCTCTTCAGGAAATCAGACGACATCTTTGGTTTTGAGGGGTAAGAAAAGTTCTCTCGTCTAACTGAAACTAGACGAGGTGATAACAACGAGATAAGAACGAAGTAAGACATAAAATGAATTTGAACGACTAACAAAAATACCAACCAGAACCAATGCGAGACAGACTTCGTCTAACTCTAGCTGCGTCGACTTCTGGCCACTTGAGTATGGAAGCCTTAGAAAATTTATCAATTGAGTCCAAAAAGCAATTTGGAAAGGCTTCGAAGGGAAACGGCTTGTCTGCAACAAGAAAAAGGGAATATTAGCCACTCGTTAGCAAAAGAACTATAAATAGCCAAAGCACTACCAATTTCTAAAGCTCAGTCATATAAAAATTCTCGTCCTAAATCAGGAACCGCCGTGTCGTTAATCTTAACGAAGAAGTACCGTCTCTTCCAATCCCAAAATTTCCCCTTAGCCCCGGTGAGGAGCGTGTATTTCGATCTCATTCTCACATAGAAGAACCCAGTGTCAAAATTGAGGGTGTGACCCCCACTCTTTACGGCCTTATGCACTTTATGAATAGTTGCGAGGAGGTCAAAAAAGTCTATGGATATATATCCGTATCTCACTACCCAAGAGAAGAATTGCTGTTATGTTCTGAATGGTCGCGGTTGAGAGTTGCGACATTACCATACGTCGCCGAGCGCAAAAGGCCATCAATAAGTGAGGGAGTGGAAACCATAGATTGGCGTCGGTGAAGTAGTCTTCAAAAAGTGTAGAATACCCCTCCGGAGGAGACCACGGCCGTTCAAAGAACTGTGAAACCCTAAATTCAAGGTTGGTGTCATTTATTCTGCATAATACACAGAGGGCGGCCAGTGATTCATGCGTCATCTTCGATGGACCTGACCCTGTGAAGTAATCGCCTTCCTCGAGATCCACCTCCGAAGGACCTACCTCGTCGGAAAAAGGTCCCGAATCTATAAGTGGAAGAATGTACTCTTCAGAGGATGCCTCGGCGACAACTAACTGGTTGGGAGCATCCACTTCGGGGCTAGACGGGTTATGGACGATATGAAAATTTCTCGACCTCGTCGTTGAACCTATTTCGTTAGACATGACTTCTTCCTTTACTGATAAAAGTGGAAGATCGCCGGACATCACTTGTCGGGAGGCCGGAGGATAAACGTACGACAACGGAAAACTGGCCGGAGATGGTAAAAACGGTGAAAAAAATAGTACAAAAAGTACTAATAACCTAGAGAGAGAAAGCGAGGAGAGTGGGGAGAGAAATGTTACCTGTAGGCACAAGAGAAAGATGGAGGCATAAAAGGAAGGGGGACCCTTATAAGGGCTGACGTGGAATGCAAAGGGTCGCCTATTCGAAAGGTTGAAACGCTTCTTGATTTGTGCGGATAAACTATCTTACCTCGTTGATAGTGGTTAAAGTCTGCTTCATCGATTGACCAACACCACCCCACCGAATAAATACCTCGTCAAATCAATCATTCCAAGTTTCCACTTCATTGAGTTAGTATCTTGTTGATCAATCATGAAAAATTACTACCTCGTCGAGATTAATACCTCGTCGATTAATCATGACAAAATATTGCTTCGCCGAATTAATACCTCTTAGATTGATCGTGACGAGCTATTACTTCGTCAATTGGTCAACGCTATTTTCTATCTCATTGATTGATCAAGACAGATGATCATCTCGTCGATAAATCATGATGAATTCACTTCGTCAGTTTATCAAGGTTATTTTAACCTCGGCGATTGCTCACGATGAATTTCTACCTCGTCGGTTAACCAAGATTAAACTCAACAATTAATCACAATAAAATCCCGACGATCACTCATGTTAATTTTAACCTCATTGATTAACCACGTTAAGTTCTCACCTTGTCGATTTATTAAAAATTGCTTCTTACTTCGATCGGTCACGACAGACTCCTATCTTGTCAATTTGTCTAGGTGTCTTTCACCTCGTCGAATCTTAAGCACAATGTCAAGACCTCGGCTAGATGGTTCCAGTCGAAAAATATTTGGTCGACTTGGGGGGGGGGGGAGGGAGTAACTGTTGGGCCAGGGTTTGACACCCTCTAGAAAACCCAATAAAGATACTCAGAGCCCAGGTGAAAAGCCCAAACCTGACATGGAAGATTCGACCCGATGAAGACACATGTACCCATCACTGTTCATGATGTGATAGGACCTCGTCAGGTAAGGAGCAGTATAAATAGGTTGTCAGGAGAATTGTAGAAAGGGTCGAACAAAAAGACAAAGGGGAAGACACACAGAGAGAGAGAGAGAGAGAGGGAAATCGCCGGCGTAGACGAAGTAGAGTTCCGATTAATCTACATGTTGCCTCGACCATCCACGTCTCGTCTATCGAAGTTGCAAACATACAAAGTATTACTTCGTCTATAAATGATACAAAGTAGAAGTCCTGTCAGCATCACCTAATGCCGAAGTGAGAGAGTTAGTATCAAAAGCTATAGAACAATAGCCTCGTCTGTACAACCTTTAGTATATTTTCATTTAAATAATATTAATATACATCTGGTCTAACCCTTTATTAGATTGACTGAGTCCAGAAAAAAATCATAGTAAAGGACCGGTTAAACAAATGTCCACACGATTGGTGAAAATAATCAGATTCTTCCTCATCATGGTTTTGGTGATAGCTTCACAGGTTCGCATCCTTACTCTATAGGCCAATTTTCACTAGTTAATAAATCAAAATAGAACATGAGAAAATTGAGCAATCAATTAATAATATTGGGACTATGTACTCTCTCCGTTTCATATTACTTATGTGTTAAGAAAAAACTTTATTTATGTTTTTAACTATCCATGCAAAAAAGTAATTGCATTTGATGTTTTCTGTAATATAATTTTCTATTGGTTGAATTTTTTTTAGTTAATAATATATTTATGTAAACAAAAAAAATTGTATAAAAATTTGTAATTTCTTAATTTATGTGCATTTTCGGTAAAGATCAATTAAAGAATAATAATTTAGAAAATAATAAATTATAAATAAATTAGTTGAGTGTATGTGACATGCTAAAAGAAGGTGTCGGGCATCCACTTTCATTCTTGGTACATATGTGTCACGATTTTTTATCACGAGACTCGATAGCTAATATAGTACATATTTACAAAGAAACAAACATGGTGACTGATGATTTGACGAATCTAGCATTTGAACATCCACCAGTCTTCCGTTTTGTTGATTCTTCGTCAGAGGGTGTTAGCTATTTTTATTTCAGTTCTTTGATTCTTTAATAAATATATAGGAAGTTTTTCGTCCCTATTTTCTACAAAAAGAACTAATTTTGGGCTGATTCATCAAGTAGTAATTTGTAGAAGTTATTATATGATTTTGTAGAATAAGTGTATTAGTTTATATAATCGAGATGGTTTCAACTAGTTTAGTTGACATGGTTTTCTGGCCAGCAGATTGGTTTGATTTTGCATCGGTGTTAGACCGGGTTTGCACCCATTCAGAGGCCCATCAAAAATCCAGTCTATGAATCTTTATGATAAAGAAATTTAATATTGATCCAAACCCGACGATCCAAAACCGGGTTAGACGGACACTACTTGAAAGAGAAACGCGCGAATCTTGGAGTCATGTTCATCCCATTTCTACAAATACAACTATAACCCCATAGAAGAGGGGGATGCTAAGAAGGGGACTCACAAAGAGAGTCCCAGAGAGAGAAGACCACAAACACTATACAAGGGACCAGTTGGAGAACTCTAGGATAAACGAGGGGAAATTCTACAAGATCGCTTCGTCGACCACGCTCCACGCTCTCTCTTATCTCAAGATCGCCTTGTCGACCATGCTCCACTCTCTCTCTTTCTCTCTCAACTCAAGATCGCCTCGTCGACCACGCTCCATGCTATCTCCCTCTCCACTCAAATTGTGTTAAAAAGCATTACTTTGTGTAAAAAAGCACTTCTTTTAGTTAACAGTTAACCGCCTCCTACTTTCGCTTTCTAACCCTATTTAGATTTAAGTGCACTTTGCCTCGTCAACTACGCTCCATGCTCTCTCTATCTCAACTCAAGATCGCCTCGTAGACCATGCTCCACGCTCTCTTTCTCTCTCTAACCTCAAGATTGTCTCGTCGATCACGCTCCACGCTCTCTCTCTCTCTCAATCAAGTCAAGATCGCCCCGTCGACCACACTCCATGCTCTCTCTCTCAACTCAAGATAGCCTCATCGACCATGCTCCATGCTTTCTCTTTCAACTCAAGATTGCCTCATCAACCACGCTCCACGCTCTCTCAATCCGAAGATCTCCTCGTCGCCTCCATTCAACAATCAGACTAGAGGATTGCCTCGTCGTCCCCATTCGTCAGACAACACTGGATATATTGCCCCGTCGTCTCTGCTTATCGACCAGAAGCGCCTCGTTGTTTCTACCTGTCAAACAACACTCATCTATATAATTTCCTCATCGACAAAGAACAAATTTTTGAACAAAACAATCACCAATGAAATTAGAACTCCGATGAAATTAGAACTACGTTTGGCTTGATCCCTCTATAATGAATACGTAGGCAATCTCCCCTCCCCCCCTGGGCACAACTATTAAATAAAATAACATAAAAACCAAGTTGACCAACTGTAATTAGAATTTCCTCGTCGTCTAAACGTTCAGTCAAAAGATCGCTTCGTCGAAGAGCGTAGTCAACTCGAAGACCCGTCAGAGAACCGCCTCGTCAATACGACCTGTTGACTTAAAGAGCACTAAGGAAAAGCCCTTCCACGCCAACAATAAACTAGAGGATCATTCACCTAGTCTCTGCCTCCTCAACGACGCTCGAGTAGTAACTAACAAATCAAATCTCACTCGGCCCCTGCTTTGCTACCTCTCAAAGAAAAACAAGATCGTGCCAAGCTGGATAATTGCATGGTCGGTTCAACATTTGGCACCGTTTATGGGGAAGAAAATACTTCTCTGAGATGAGCTAGCAATCAAGCATGGCCGACGAAAATCCACCTATCACTGCCCAGGCTGAGCCGAGGCCAACATAATCCAGCAAGAAAAGAAAAACCGAAAGACGAGAATTAGCAAGTCAAGACCATCCATGTCATCATGCAACTCCTAGATGGCCAAGCCAGCGAAGCAAAGGAACTTCGCGCTAAATTTGACGCGGCCATAGCAGTTGGAGAGAGAAGGTCAATCATCAAGGTCAAGCTCGCATCAACGCCCTGGACATGAAATCAATATGGGAATAAAAAGAAAAAACTAGCAAAAAATCTCGATCTAAAAACGAGCTAAAGCCTCGTCGAGTAAAAATCTCGTTTTCAAAATCGAGCTTAAACCTCGTCATTACTGATATTCAACCGGCATCTCATCTATGAAACTTAAGCATGAGCTCAGTACCTCACATAATTTTCACTCTTATTTCAAGTATGAATCAAAATCAACCTCGTTAACTCGAGTACCTACTCGTCTATTAGTCATAGAAGGCAACACCAACATAGTGGACGACCCTCATAACAACATATTATATATATATATATATATATATATATATATAAATATATAAGTAATAACATTATCGTTAAAAACCGTGCAATGCCACGTCGAGTTGAAACTCATTTATCAAAACCGTGCAATGCCACGACGAGTTGAAACTCGTTTATCAAAATCGTGCAATGCCACATCAAGTTGAAACTCGCTTATCGAAATCGTGAAATGCCACATCGAGTTGAGACTCGATTATCGAAACTGTGCAATGCTACATTGAGTTAAAAATCATTTACCAAAACCGAGCAATGCCTCGTCTAGTTGAAACTTGTTTACCAAAACCGAGTAATGTCTCGTCGAGTTGAAATTCATTTTCCTAAATTGAGCCAAAGCACCTCGTCTAGTATAAATTGCGCTTTAAAAATCGAGCAAGAACGCTTCATTGAGTACTGATCTCGTTCTAAAATTGAGCCAAAGCGCCTCGTCGAGTATAAATCTCGTTTTCAAAATTGAGCCAAATCGCTTCCTTGAGTACAAATCTCGTTCTAAAATCGAGAAAAGCGCCTCATCGAATACAAATCTCGTTTTTAAAATCAAGCAAAAATGCCTCGTCGAGTAAGAATCTCGTTTGTAAAATCGATTCAAAGCGACTCGTCAAGTACATCTTGTTTTAAGACTTGAGCATTGCCTCAGCAAAGACCACCACACTTCTCTTCGATCTCCTACTTCGACTTAAGGATAATATTATCCCTATTTACCCGCTCACTTCCCCGTCGTTCTTTAGTTATACCCAGTTTTCCTTGAGCTAATCGATTTCTTCCCTAAGTTGACCCTACTCCTTATACTCTTCAATTTTCTCCCTTTCCACGTCGACGAGCTTCGAATTAAAATCACTAAGATTATCCACCTACATTTGAAGCCTCGTCTACCTTAACATACGACCCAAAGATCACGAAGAAACTGACCTCGACTACCCACAAACGAGCCGAAAAGATCATCTCGAAGATCACCTTATCTACTCCACAGAAGACTAAGAGATCTTCACTAAGTTTGCCTTGTCACCCGAGATAAATAACCCAAAGACTTACTGAGCAACACCTCGTCATATACCGCAACAGAAAACCTCTTAAAATGTTACCTAAATACCTCTTGAAGGCGAATAGGATCAAGCTGGCCAAGACACCTTATTTTGCTCCCAATATTTAGTGAAGCCACACGACCAAGAAGAATATCGAGGTCTTAGATTTTGAAAGAAGCACCGCCTCATCATTAACCATCGAAGACGTGGGAATTCATCATATATTGCTTCGCTAAGAAGGATAGACAATGCGGTCTCTCTCATCGCCTCGATGCACACTAAGATAGATTTACATTCGTTCAAACACCCACAAGACCGATCTGAGCAAGACCATGCGAGGCTGGTTCAACAAAATTCTCCTCCAAAGATTCAACATGGATTCTTGATAGGCCTCGACGTTCCCCACAGTTGACAAAGAATCTCTTACCGGCCTGGGGTAGGGGGAGAGCTAACTGTTAGGCCCGTGTTTGCACCCATTTAGAGGTCCATCAAGAATCCAACCTCTGAATCTTTAGGATAATGAAATCCAATGCTGATCCAAACCCGACGACCCAAAGCCCGGTCAGTCGGGCACCACCTGGAAGAGAAACGTGTGAATCTTGGAGTCCTGTTCATCCTAGTTCTAACTTTAACCCCATATAAGAGGGGATGCCAAGTAGGGGCTCACAATGAGAGTCCCAAAGAGAAAGAAGACCACAAACACTATACAAGGGACCAGTCCGGGAGAACTCCGGGATAGCTGACGAGAAATTTTACAAGATCGCCTCCTCGACCACGTTCCACGCTCTCTCTCAACTCAAGTCCGCTTCGTCGACCATGCTCCATACTCTCTCTCTCAACTCAAGATCGCCTTGTCGACCACGCTCTCTCTCTCAACTCAAGATCGTTCATCGACTACGCTCCATGCTCTCTCTCTCTCTCTCAACTCAAGATCACCTCGTCGACCATGTTCCATGCTCCACGCTCCACGCTCCATGGTCTCAACTCAAGATCTCCTCGTCGACCATGCTCCACGTTCTCTTTCTCAACTCAAGATCGCCTCGTCGACCAAGCGCCACGCTCTCTCTCAATCCAAAGATTGACTCGTTGCCTCCATTCTGCAATCAGACCAGAAGATTGCCTCGTTGTCCCCATTGGTCAGAAAACACTGGATATATTTCCTCGTCGTCTCTGCCTATCGAACATCATCGCCTCATTGTTTATGCCTGTCAACCAATACTCAGCTATAGAATTGCCTCGTCGACAAAGAACAACTTTTTCGACAAAACGATCACCGATGAAATTAGAACTATGTTTGACTTGATCCCTCTATAATGGGTACATAGACATCTATTAATCAATAAAACCTTTAAAAAGTCAATAACCTATAATTAGAATTGCCTCATCGACGGAGGATCGCCTCGTCATCCAAACGTTCCGTCAAAGGATCGCTTCGCCGAAGAGCGTAGTCAACCGGGAGACCTATCAGAGAACCACCTCGTCAAGATGACCTGCTGACCCAAAGAGCACTAAAGAAAAGCCCTTCCACGCCAACCATCAACTCGAAGATCATTCGCCAAGTCTCCGCCTCCTCGACGACGCTCAACTAGTAACTAACGAAAACAAAGCTCACTCGGCCCCCGCTACCTCACAAAGACAAACAGGATCGTGCCAAGCAGGATAATTGCGTGGTATGTACAACAGTCGGAGTTGTCAGAACTACAAGCAAGAAGAGCGTCTTTCTCAAAGTTCCAACAACAAAATTTCCCATGGGCGATGAATGACAGAGCCGATATATTAGCACAGACAGCAAGAGAACGAAAGCATACTTTCTGTTACTATAATTCATATGTTCCCTTTTGGTTCATAGATTTGCATAACCCATTAGGGTTGTGCATTGTTTTAGTGACATAAAAATGAATTATGGATATTCTTAAAGATACCACAAAATGTAGGTATTTTCTAAAAATACCATACACTATTAGTTTGTTTCAAAATTACCGTAAATGTGTTTTTTTTTTTCAAAAATACCACAAATTTAATAAATTAATCAAGTAGGATGCCAAATTTTCAAACTTTGGTAACTCAGTTAAAGGGAATGCAAAATCGATATATACTATGATGACTTGCAGGCTACGCTTCCAAACCAAGAAGAATATTAACTTTCGTACTTGGTAGATAATTCTTAAGATATTGCATTTATTAATTGCTCAACAAACCACGTACCTTGATATGCAATTACAACTAAAAACAAAAAAACAATTATAAGTTTTCTCACAATATATAATATTAATATGTAATCAATAATCAAAGATTACACCACAATCAATTCTCTCAATATAAAGCTGACTTTCGTTAAAATCATATCCTATGTTATAATTTTGTTGAGCCCTTGCACCTATAATATTCAATCTATCACTGCTTAGACCTATGGCTAAACAGAATTTATTTGAGCTTTCTTGGCTAAACACACTCTTCACATCTAAAGATAATTGTGCTCCTTCTGCAAAATGAAATGTTATCGTTGGAAATCCAGACTCTACTACATCTCGCTCTAAATTCCCATAGTAGCATTCAACTTCATCTCGAGGATTATTAAAACTCTTAAATTTTCCATCAAAAATATCTTCAATTTTGTTTTTCAATTGCTGATATGCTTCAGTGACAAGAAGTGTGTCTGAATTTCCTGTGTCGATAATTGTACCGCCTAAACCGGTTTGATAAACCTGTTGGAATACAGATGGATTAATGGACAAAAATGTCCCGTCCACGCTTATTTGTTCCAAGTTAATGTAATACAAACCGTTCATATCCGTTAAAGGTGTGGTATCTCCCAAAAAATTGTTGCCGTTATCTCCAATGACTAATACATGATTTTGTGAATTCGAACTAGTATCGTCTAAACTACCAAAACAATAAGAAAATTTAGAACCGAACCTATGAACCAATGATAATCCTTTATATCCTAAACCAAAAATACCTGTTCCTACAATGTGACCAAAGTTATCATTGCCACAACCAAAACGGGCATTAGCTAAAGAAGCTGTCGAAAGCTCACCATAAATGGTGTTAAACGTGAATGTTTCTTTACCTAAAGTGCCTTTGCTTCCTGAATTATCTAAATACTTCACAGAGTATTCACAAGTTCCAGCTCTTAAGTTAAGTTTCAATCTATCGCTTCTACAATAACCATATTCGTTGCGATAAGTGGAAGATTTTGAAGGGTCGTAAATGGGAGTGTTTTGGTGATAACAGTTGATGCAAGGACGACATTGTACCCACGTAAGATCGCTGCCTGTGTCCATGTGAAGAAATTGCATGACTGGTGGGTTACCTATTGATATGTTTATGAAAAAAGCTGCTGGGCTGCTCGGGGAAATATGTGCAATGATATCCCCACGTGCCTTGGCTTGCAAGTAATATTGACGTGCAATGGATGCTTCCTCGTAACGGGAGACATGTGGATGATTTAGGGAATTGATTTTTTTGTGGTGAATGAGATTGAAAACAAGATTCGGCGATGCCGACAAAAGAACAACAAAGATAGAAAAGAAACATAAGATGAAAGATGTAAAGTGGATTGCCATTTTTTTAGTTTATGTGAAGTAGATTGCATCAATGTGTGTATTGCATACATATAAGGAGAATGGATACGAGTGGGAAAGTTTTACTTTAAAGAGTTTAGCCTTTTAGGTGGAAAGGAGTCTTTACATTTTTCTTAGTTTGAAAATGAAGTGATAAGGTTTAAACTTGAAGAATAAACACACAAAGTACTCCTACATGAAGTGATAAGGTTGAAACTTAAATAATAAACACACAAAGTTAACCTCTTACTGAGAAGGAATATGCATTCCTAATTTCATACATAGATCTATATAAAATTTTCTAGATTAGAGTCAACTCATTTATATCTTAATAAACCATGCAAACGCAAATACTCATGATTCTAATAATGACAATTCTAACTTGTCATGTATCAAATTAAAACAGTCACAAAATCTTCTCTCTATCCTTCACGTTTTCTCTCTACTTTTCTCTCTCTCTTGAGTTAGAAATTACCGGCAAGTGGGTGATACTGGAGTTCCGACTGCCTTTTTCTGAACAAGCCATGTGCACCATGCTTTCATCCGGCGCCAGTGGTGTACCGTTGTTCTTGCCGCTTTTCTTCCCGCACTGGTACTAGTTTGGCTCCTTCATCTTTCTCTTCTGCTCGTCGACTCCGGCTTGGCGACCCGGTGGTTCTTGGTAAGGAGTTCTTTCACATGAGCTAGATTGTTCAAGGTTTAGCTGCCTGTGGACTCTTGGTAGTGAGTTGCTCTCGCCGGTCTGGATCTGTTCTCAGATATAGATTTGAGCTGGTTCCTCCTCTTCTTGTGTGCCGGTTGTGCTCGTCGTTCTTCCCGTCTTTTCCTTTGCCCGCTTCCGGTGGGTGGGATCCTGATCCCACTCCTCCCTGCATTCGTGTGGTAGTCTCTGGTCACTCAGTCTGTACCTCTCTTTTTTGGTCTGGTTTTTCGGTGTCGTGACGGCGGTATTAGGTGCAACAGGAGCTCCGACTCAATTTTGGTCGCCGACTTAGATCTCTATGGGTGGTCAGTCTCCTCTCGGCAAAGAGTTTTCCGGACTGGTGTGTGTTGCAGGTTGGTTGAGGTGGTCACTGGTCTTCTCTGATGTCCAGACCAGTTTTAGGTTGCCGCTTCGGTTCTCGGGGGCGGCTCTTCTTCTTTCATGTTTCTTGGCTAGGCGGCAACGACGCTATAGTTGGGGTT
Source organism: Iberis pinnata (assembly GCA_900406425.1). Taxonomy (NCBI): domain Eukaryota; kingdom Viridiplantae; phylum Streptophyta; class Magnoliopsida; order Brassicales; family Brassicaceae; genus Iberis; species Iberis pinnata. Next base: position 24,654 of record OVBE01003372.1, read on the forward strand.
AGAGAGGTGCACTTGTTCCATCTGGTGGGCTTTGGGTTGTGGTCTTCTGGTTAGTGGGTTGTTTTCAGGTACATCGCGCAAAGATTTGCTTGGTCTTGTTCTTTGGGCTAATCCTTTTTGTCTTATGCTTATTTCAGTTCTAAGGTTAAAGAGACCGAGCCATGTTCCAAAATTGGGTTTATTCAGAGCCTATTTTGCAACTTTCATTTTTTTTAGTTTTTTTTTTTGAGCCTTTTGGAAGCTTCTACCTTACCAAAACTCATGTATCATTCTCCTTTGGTTAATGAAATTTTACATACTTATATATTTTTTTTTGTCATGTATCAAATTTTCCTAAAGCATTTCATATCATTAAAATATATTTTGGTTAAGTTTCATTCTAAACCTTTTTTGTTATAACCCTGGTATCAGGAGCCCCGAAGAATTCCGAGTAGACCCAAAGCGTCCGCAATCTTCTAGGTTATCCAGGATGGCCGCCAAAATTCACATTATATTAATTGACAGTGGCCAGGATTCAAACCCAGATCGCAAAACTTACAGATGTGAGCCCTTTATCACAAGAGTTAGAAACCATTGTTTATTCTAAACTTATTTTAATCAAAGTCAACTCATTTTATATCTCAACTCATTTTATATCGCAAATCACCATGTAAAGAGTCGTGATTCTAATATTAACAACTCTAACATGTCATATGTCATGCATCATATTTTTCTCAATTATTTTACAAAATTCATATATATTTTATTTAAGTTTTATTATAACTGTTCATATATACTTGAACTTGTTTTTCATACATATAGTAATATTTATGAGTTCTTAAAACTATTACAAATTGAATTAAAAACATTCACTTGAATTATTTTTAAATCTTAAATTTATATTTTTTTTTTATTGAAAGATAACAACTTCCGAAAAATCTTACTCAATATCTTTCAAAGAAAAAAATCTAAATATTATTCCTAATATGAAAAGGAAATTACAACATCTATAATTCTATATATAAAAATAAAATTAAAATATTCATAACAATTCAAAATATTCTAAAAATCTAGAAATTGTAATTATACAAAATGATAACAATAGTAATCTACCCCTGAAAACGTCTTATGAACTCGTCCATCCTATCTTGTTTCGCCCGCATCACCTCCATCGCCTCCATATGAGATTCCATCTGAGCGTCACGCTCTTCTTGCATAGCCTTCATCGCCTTTATATGCTTCGCTTGTGCATCCATTTCCATTTTCATTCTCTCCATCTCCTCGTTCTTCCTCTTCAACTCCTCATAATGAGCCATTNCATCTCCTCGTTCTTCCTCTTCAACTCCTCATAATGAGCCATTGAACCTCGGGAACCCGATCCTGGGAAGCAATAAGAAGCCATGTTCCCGAACCCATAAGTCCGGCCCTTGGACTTCTTCGTAGTCTGAAATAAGAAAACAATTATTAGTATTAATAATATGCAAAAATATATAATTTAATTTAAATGTTATTTACCTGGGAAACTACATCATATACCGTATCAAGGGAGATCTCGTCGCTTCCCCCGTGAGATGCCTGAGTTTGCCGGATCTCCTCGATACGCCTTTTAGCGTTCTCGAGAATCTCCCGAGTCAGCGGATCCTGAACTTCTCCAGTTTTCTTGTTCGTGTGGAGATCTTCTACCGGTCTTAGCCCGCTATAATATATATATTAATAAAGCGCAAATCAAACCAAAGCACCACCAACACTTACTTAGTCTTCTTTCCTTATTTATGTAAAAAATACGTTTTAGTTGAAAGATAAGTATCAGAACTTCCGAAAAATCTTACTCAATATCTTTCAAAGAAAAAAATCTAAATATTATTCCTAATATGAAAAGGAAATTACAACATCTATATATAAAAATAAAACACCTAGCTACTCCCACATGCGATCTAATCTAATGAAACCTTGTCCAACAATGTCGACTAAAAATACCATCTTCTTTATATTGGTCTTGGTCTTGGTCTTGCTTATGGTGGGAGCTTCAGCACAAGATGAGAGCTTGGTTTGTATTCTTAAAAGTCTCCACGACGATATCAAACCGCCATACTCTTGTGACACAGTCATCATCGACAATTACAATCCCAGTTATGCATTCTTACGGATTCGTGCTAGAGACAGCGCGATTCGTCAGAGAATGCTTGAGGATGCCAAATATTCAAACTTTGTTGACTCAATCAAAGGGTTTGCACAATCGTTATACTTTGGTAACTTGCAGGCTACGCTTCTACATAAATTAGGAGACCAATGGCTATGGAGGATTGATGTGCTTTTGGGTTTAGCTTGTTTCTCTTTATTGTTTACTCATTTATGTTTTAGGGTTTTCTTTTACATTGCACACAGATGTTCTTCTAGGTCTTCAAAATCTTACTGATAAGATATTCTCTTGTTAATTAAGTGGCGGTTTAATCAATCT